>PVIR01001525.1:33226-48484 GCA_004026965.1 Petromus typicus | reverse complement strand
AGATGTCATGAAATTGCCTCCATGTCTCCAGCAAGAGTCTTGCCTCTTTGCCATGTGAGTTAGTAGGCAACCGAGTAGAGACAATATTCTTTCAGGATGTGATCTCAATTTAGTCACACAGTTCTTCTCCCCAAAGATTCAACCTGGCCTGGCAGATAAACAGGATCCTCTTCTTCTGGTCCACTTTTCCTTTAGGGGTCTCAAAGAAAAGCCATCAGTATAGCTCCTGTTCCACACTAGAACAAGCAGAGGGAGGGTGGAAAGGCAAACAGCATATTTACAAAGGTGCACAGGTGCTGTAATGAAGGTGGACATCAGCGTCAGCACGCTGTAGCTGCAGCTGTGTGGCTGACTGCCTGGTGTCCTTGGTCACAGGCCTTGCTTCTGTCCCTGTTGCCATCCTCTTCCTGTCCTACCCTTAAACATTCTAGTGTTCCCGAGGGAAGCAGTGGGCAGGTGAGTTCAGGTGTGTTGGGCAAGAGGTGAGGACTGAAGGCAAAAGGAAGTGGACGCATTTGGGGTGCAGCGAGTGTCATCCAGTGGCTAACCAGTGCCAGGAGCCCGTCAGTACCAGTGTACAGTGAAGGAAGGGCACGGCTGCCTCCTGCCTTCACAAGGCGGAAGGCAAGCGGGGACGTCAGGAGAGGAGGCCAGGAGCCTGTGCAGCGAGTCGGAGCGATGGAGGAGTGGCTGCACATGGATGTCTGTGTGCAGCGGCTGCTCAGGGTGTGTGCTCACCAGTTTCCAAACTACCTCTCTCCAGAGAACAAGGCACTGTCACCTTGCCACAGGAGTGTCAGCTGGAGGCCTCCATAACCCTCCCCATCTCGCAGGTGAGAGAAGCCAGAGAAGGGCTTGGTCACACTCACCCAGCAGGTTGGGAGTGCTGAGCAGCAGGGCGGCGGCACCTCGTCCGTGCTGACCTCTGTGCTTACGTGGAAAGGCTGCTGTCTGCCCGAGTCCCCTGGGCCGTCTCTGCTATTGAGGATAGAGCTTCTCCTAGCATGTCTTGAGTGGGCTAGGAGAGTACAGGTCCACTTTGGGCTTCTCCCCTACCACAAAGAGACAGTCCCCAAGTCTTACTTCGGTTGTCTTAGGCACCCACACCAATCAGGACACCTTTGAATTTGTTTGAAATTAGCTAGTGTAAGTTTTCCAAAACGTCAGGATCTCAGTGTGCACTTCTGGGCTTGAGTCCCATCTGGTTGACACTCCCAGCAGGGTGTGGGCCATGAGGAACACCATGCGGCCGGGGCTCAGATGTCCCTTTATGGAGTAGGAGGCCGCCCCAGCACTGAAGGCCAACCTGCATCTCGTGGCGTGTCGATTTCTCCCGCACTTTCACCTCACCCATCCCTGCAAAGTGACTGGCCGTGAGGAGCACGAGGACGGCATTCCCATCTCTGACGGGCTCAGAAGGCACAGCGGCCATACTGACTTTACATTAAACTGTGTAAAATGTGGAAAAGACTCAGCATGTTGGTCAAAAATAAACTGTCCTAATTCTCAACACAAAGCCTGTTCTGTCTGATGCTTAAAGTAATACAATCATAAGGGGGAGGGAATTGTTAAAAAAAGTTCCCCCCAGGGCCGGGGAGTTAGCTCAGTTGGTTCTGGCACCTGTCTTGCAAACTCAAGGACCCGGGTTAGATTCCCCGGTAACCACATAACAATACTGGGTGTGGAGACCCACACCCAGCAGCAACCAGTACCACATACTACAGTGCCGGGCGTGGTGGCTCACGCCTGTAATCCCAGCACTCAGGAGGCAGAGGCAGGAGGATTGTGATGTGAGTTTGAGGCTGAGCTCAGGGCCAGCCTGAACCACAAAGCGAGACCCTGTCTCAAAAAAACCTAAAAAAAAAAAAAAAAAAAAAAAGTTCCCCCCAGGGCAAGACCCTGTGGTGTCTGGATGGGGGTGCAGCTTCCTCCGCTCACCCAGTCTCCACCACCTCAAAAGGGGTTAGGTGGGACACACAGTGAGCTCACGTCCACTCATGTCCCTGGTGTCTCCTCTGCCTAAGGGCTGATGCAAAGGGAGACGGGTTAGAACCAGCCGGCGAGCAGACTCACCTTCATTCACCATGGCTGCAGGTTATGAAGGTTGGATGCAGCCGGTGGTGGCTCGTCCTCCGTGTGATTCTCAGGCAGCCACTAGAATGTAAGAACATTCTAAAGGCTAAAGACACTAGAATGTAAGAACTTGATGAACCATGGTCCCCTTTCAGATGACACCAGCCACCCACAGCCATACCCAGCTCACCCCACAGCAGTGCAGGAACATCCAGGGGCCCATGTCTCAGGACAGAAGCCCCCTGGTAATTACTCTAGCTCTGGGCCAGTTCTAAGGAGGCTCGGAGACCCAGATCAGGCACAGCCGCCTGGCCTGAGCATGCTGGAAATCTTACTCTGGGTCAGCTGTCAGCTACATTCTCCGTGGAAAAGCTTTTGGAGGCTCTAGAGGTTCTGTTTCCTCCTATCTGCTACCTTAAAGAGGCCATTTCTGTCAGGAGAGGAGGTGATGTCCCTGCCCACAAGGCCTTTTTCCTGTCTTCCTGTTACAAAGTGCAAGGTAGAGCAGGCAGGGGAATATCAAGGGCAGGGCTGAGAGCCAGAGCAGATGCTTCATGGGCCAGGCGAAGGCCAGACTAAAGCTGCTGCAGGCAGGACGCAGCCCTCCACAGGCCGGTGCCATTGGGGAGGACGTGCTTCCACTGCCCAAGTGGCGCATGCTCTCACCAGTGTGCTAACAGCTGCTCAGTGGCCCTGGCCCTTGGCAGGCTAAAGACACAGGGACCTGTGACAGTGACTGAGGCGTGGGCTGTCACGTATGCCGAGACTACACTCAGACATTCCCAGCTTAAGCTCCCAAAATACTTGCACTCTTCCGCTCTGGGGTGCAGGGGCTGACGCTTCGGCTTCCCACACCTCCCGCTGGCTCTTATATGCTAACCTGAGTGCGTGAGCCGAGACAGGAGTGTCTTCATTCACACCACAGTCTTGAGGCTCAAGTACTTGCAGTTAGGCCAGAATCTCAACACCTGCTCTCATTGTATCATTGTATTGAATACTCAGAGCTAGACAGTCTGTTTTATTTATCAAGTATTAACCACTTATAAAAGCAATAAAAAAGCCAAACATTTAAGACAGAAAGATCACTTTGAAAACGAACTTTTTTTAAAGCATCCCCCAAAATCTACAAAAAGCCTTTTAACATTTCTTGTTCCACAGCACTCTAGTTAAGGGTACAAAATAGGAGCTGATCGGGCAGCAAACAGGGCCAGGAGCCCTCCGCATCCATAGAAGCGAAGGGTGTCTGGAGCCTCCACACCCCAGCGAGCAGCAGGACACAGGAGAGGCACTGGGAGTTAGCGCCTAAACTCTTCCTCCTGGGAGCAATGATGAGGTCACCAACAAGCCTCTAGCCCTGCATGCTGAGGCTGGGGTGTGGACAAGGCAGTGAGCTGATCACCGTCAACTTGACACAAGGAAAAACTAACTCGCCCTGTACATCTGTGGGTTGACCAAGGACTAGACAATGTGTCACCCAGGGGCAACTGGAAATCAACTGGCTTCATAAACAGATGGTTTCTTTCCAAGCAAGAGACCAAAGCACAGAAGCTGAGGATGAGAAAACTTTTCCCATAATAATGAAGTTATGACAGCATCCTCACCAAGACCTGGAGCTTAAATCACGCACATCCTTAAGGGACACAATTCCAGCTAGATGAGAGTTAAATGAAAGGGATTTGTTTGAAAAGAGTCAACAGCAAGGAAAGGAGCTTAAACAAAAAACGTCTAAGCTGGCGTGAACAGCAGCGTTTCCAGAATAAGGAAAGGTTCCTAAGCACACTTGCACCCTTTATCAGCTGCAGATCCTCGGCTCTCCTTAGACAGCCAGTCACACCGCCCTGGCTGTGCCCCTGGCTGCCTCAGGCAATTTTAGCCAGCCATTTCTCCAAGTCCTGGATGTCAGCAGAGCCCGTGTCGCCTCTGCTGCCCTTGGCGCTGCACTCAAGGAACTCCACTTTGAGGGGCAACTGTGAGAATTCAAATTCTTTGCCCTTCTTTCCGAGGTGGATGGGGGCAGTACTGGAACTGTCCAGGGTGCTGGGCGCAGCAGAGCGGGTAACTCGTAAGGTGTTGCTGCAGGACAAAAGTAAAATGAGTCACGAAGCAAAAATTTTCTCCAGCAATTAAATCTATGAGTTTCTAATGTTTTAATGTAAGACTTAATCATAAACCTGTCAAGCAGGCAACTTAGGTTGTTGAATGACCATGTACATAACCACATATGGGTCCAAACTCACTTGGCCAGAGGGCAGCAGGGCAGCCTGTCACTCAGGTCACACCAACCCTTTAGCCCAGAGACCCTTTTACTAGGCTCTCCTGAGCGATACCATTTTAAAATACATTCCTGTGTTATAGAAACTTAAATTTCTGAGAATGTTTACAATGATGTATTTGTTCATTTGGATAGAGAACTTATAAATTCACAAACCTCAATTTCATCAAATTTGGTATAATTACTATTCTCCAACCTCTGCAAGCTCAGCCACTTTCCCAGTGTATGCTGTCTTACTGCCCTCTGCTGGCCTCACTGAGAGTGCAGAAGGAACGTTTACAGCCCCTCCCTGTTCCTAAGGCGCAGAGAACACATGCTGCCATTGGCTTTCTTACAAAATAAAGCATTTCTGTTATTAGCCCAATGCAAGCAATAGATTTAGTCTCAAGATGGAGCATTAGGAATGGTAACAGATTCAATTTCAGAAGAAACAATTTCAGAAGAACCCTTGGAACTGTTCTGTAAAGACCCAGAAATACAGTATCTTGGTCCTTCTGGGCCACATTGGGTCTCTTGCTTATTATTATTATTTTTTTCTTTTTCTTAAGCTGCCTTTAAAAATATCAAGCTACTCAGCTAGGGCAGGAGACCCTGGGCAGGAGTTAGCCCCTGGATGGAGTCAACTAGATCCTACTGGACTCTGTGCCGTGTGCATGGGAACCGCTCCGAAGTTCTCCCTGCAGCCACCTCCGAGAGCGGGGCCTGGCACACACTAGACACATCATTAGGGGTTTGTTCAGAGACTAAGAGAGTGACTCATGGTTGGGGAAAATATTTTAACAGCTAAATCTATATAGTATCTTTTTCAGTGAGTCCTTTAAGAAAAAAACTTGTATGAAAAGTAGTAAGAAAAAATAACGTGATTTACTACAATGCAGATTTCTTCTAAGGAAGCTTTTGAGTAGTTCTTACAAACTGGTATAACAGACTTCTTGATGCCTTAGAGTTCAAAAGCTCTATTTACAATTTTAAAAAAACCAAGACACATAATACTACCAAATGGCTTTAAAACAACTACAGAAGCTACAAAAGATCATAGATTTGTATATTCATCCAAAATGTTGCTCTTATTCTGTCAATAATAATCGGTAATGGTTTTAAATTTCTTTTACTTTCTTTTCTTTATTCCTGACCCTCACCTTTCATTTAGTTTTTATTTATTTATTTGAGACAGGGTCTCACTTTGTAGTTCAGGCTGGCCCTGAGCTCAGCCTCAAACTCACATCACAGCAATCCTCCTGCCTCTGCCTCCCGAGTGCTGGGATTACAGGCGTGAGCCACCACGCCCGGCACTGTGGTATGTGGTACTGATTGCTGCTGGGCATGAGTTTCCACACCCAGTATTGTATGTGGTTACTGGGGATCAAACCCAGTCCCTTGCACTTGCAAGACAGGCACCAGACCCACTGAGCTAAATCCCTGGCCCATCTTTCATTTAGTTTTACATGCATGTCTAGACACTTTGACATACATTATACAGGGATGCACAGTTCTGTTCATTGAAACAACAGTTTTCAACTTAGTTTCTAAAACCTTTTAACTATAAATAAGTGGTAAAATAAATTGAGCCAGTGGTTTCAATAAAACTTTGCATGAATTTTAAAGTTTCTATCATACTTAATGTTTTTATGATTTTTTTTTATTTAATAAGTATATTTCACTCTAGTCTTCAGTAATTGATATTAATTCATCAATAAATTAATTCATTATAATTGTGACAATCATATAACCAAGGAAAAGAAATACAGATATGCTGCTTAAGGGCTTAGTGTTAAAATATATTTAACTAAAGGGTCTTCATTCACACTTACAGTTCTTTCTCAAGCTGCTGCTGAATTAACTTTGCTGATTTTGCCATTGCAATATCTGTAAAGCAATAAAAATGCTATTTTAATTTAAACCAAATTGACTCTTTTCCCAAGATTTCTTGAATACAAAGAAAACTCCTACCTGAACCAGTTTCTTCCCATTCTTTTTCAGAAAGACCATTTATCATTATTTCTTTCTATATTAAATTTTTATCTGCACATAGGGTTTTTCCCAAAATAATGCTTATAAACTTAAGCTGGTATTCTTAAAATGAAGTTTTCCATGCCTTATATACCTTTCAATTTAAAAAGTATATATCCAGTAAGTTTAACAAAAGGAAACCTTACCAGCACTATAAATGTAACAAGAACTTTCACTCCACCAAATAACCTGTCTCTCCTTTAAAAGTAACTTCAGCATGCTTCTAGCTGCTGAAATATGTTAGGATTGGGGATACCACAGTTAAGAAATGAACTTTGTCTGGCAAAAGGTCAGGCCAAATAAACATTAACTCCCTTCCTTACACTAAGTAAGACGAACCGAGAAGGTCGGTAATGATACTAATAAGTGCATCCCTGATCAGGTGGGATTATTATCTGATCACTTCTAAGAAATGCTTTGAGCTCTTTACGGGATCAGAAATTTAGCTGTAAAAGAGACCAGGAGAGACTAACTGATCTGTTTAGCTTATTGGCAACAGAACTGAAACCCAGTTTAATTAGAATGACTTGAAACTTCTCAGGAGTTATCAGGTTAAAGGGAAACAGAAATTCGTCTTGTTAAAATTTGCTGAATGGTAAACTTGTGTGGAAGGAGAGACTCCACCCTTTTACTCCAAAACTGTGTGTCTGATATGACATATTTTCCACTCTGGAAAGCTTCATTTGGGAAAGCAAAATAATTTATAAACTTAAAAAAAATTAAAAGCACTGTATCAGCAGTCCCTCTTGTCAATCCTTTGACTGGCAAAAAAAAAGTAGGGACAGATATAGATTGTCAGATTTATTTTGTTTTGTTTTTGGTTTTTTGTAGTATGAGGGACTGAACTCACAAACTTACGCCTGCAAGGCAGGCATGGCGCCACTGAGCTACATTCCCAGTCCAGATTTTCAGATTTAAAATCCTTCAAATTAGACAACTGTGTCCATCCTCAGTAATGACAAATGTAGGTAACGGTACCCATTCTTACTACCAACCCTCCAAAAAACTCAATTATTCTGCCAGAAAACATGACAGCACCTTGCTTATTGCAGGCTATTAAGAATGATGGTGTGTTCTTGAGACCCACACTGTCTAGGAGCACCTGATACAGAAACTCGGCCACATCTTTCACCTCCCGCTGGAACGATGCACTGTCCACGACAAACACAAAGGCCCTGGATGCAGAAGAAAAAAGCCAGGCATGTGAACATGTAACAGTGAATCATTATCTTCAAAAACTATCTTTTAATCTCTTAAAATTCAATCCTGATGTGTACATGCAATCGCACAACACAAAGCTTCCTTTAACAAGGAACTTCTGAGTGCTACTATGAATCAACAACTGAGGTGAAAAGACACTAGTAAATGATATCTGCGCTTAGACACAGAAATCATATAAAACTATGATAACTTCCAAGGGAGAACAATGCCCATATGGTAACAGCAATAAAGAGGAAAGTCATTTAAATGAGACCAAGTCAAAAAACTTATGGGACTTAATATGGATGTAATACTTAAGTTGAATTTTAGCTAGACAGAAACTAGGGCAAACTCTCTAGGAAATCGTATGCTCAAGTCCAAACAAGTGAAGCATACTTTGGAGACCAAACAAGCAGGTACATGGGAGATAGGGAAATGGGGGAACCAGGTCAGACAGCAACGTGGTATGACACGCTGGGTTCCTGAGCTTATGCTTCTGTCTTCTGAAGACTGGTGCCTAAATGAAAACAGAAACCACAGAAGATAACTAGAAGAACATGGGAAATTAGTTACTCGGTGGAAATGTTAAGCAGAGGTTATTCTCAGCTGACACAATCTGGAAAATGTGGTAGAGAAGAGAAAGGACAGAGATAATAAAGTTCAGTAATGTTAACAGATTTCTAAGATTTGGAAACTGAGAATGGGGAAATAGCATTATCTCTTTGAAAACAGCACTAGCTGAAGAAATAACGGTGAAAACTTCTCCGAACTGAAGAAAGATGTGTCTAGGAAGCACATTTGAATTCTAAACATCACAAAGCTGAGTCCTCACTGGACAGAAGGTAGAATCCAACAAATTATCTACAGAGAAATAACAGACAGAAATCAGCACGCTCTTCTGCAAAAGTCTGCCTTCTGTGTAACCACAGACACAAGTTCTATTCAGGACTTTATACTGAGCTAAACTGTCATTCCAAAATGAGGGTCGAATACAGTAAAGATAGTTGCAAGGGAAAAGAAGAGTGAGAATATTTACTACTTATCACCCTCTCTGAAAATATTTCTAAAAGATATACTAAAAGAGAACTAACCTAAAAAGAAGGAGTAGAATGGAAGATTATGGGTAAACAGCAAAGAAATCATAAATATGTTAGTAAGTCCAATCACTTAAGAAAAATAATGAGCAATTATGAAGGTTAGAAAGGAGCATAAATAAAATATGAAAAAGAGGGTTTTAAGGTTCAGGAGAAAGAACTCTATACTGGTATGCAGTTTTTAAAAGGAGTAGGGAAAGAACCATGAAAAGTATAGAAATAACAAGACATTCAAAGAGGTAAGGGGAGACTACAAAGAAACCTGATTAAAGCAGAAGGTAGAAATAAAAAGAAAAGACACATACCAATATAGGAAATGTCTTTTCAAGTGTATTTACTGTGATGAAGATGTCTGAACTCAGCTTATTTTCATATTTTCAATGTTCTATTTCCCCCAAAATACTTCAGTCAGAGTAATTATAATGCAAATTGCAATACTTAGAACTGACAACAGAAAAAGAAAAACACCTTAATGGGTAATTAACATCTATGTATGATAAATTTGCCAGTTCTAGTTTTCTCAATTATCTAAGAAATGAAAGTCACATTCTTATCTGTAACAAATTGTTCATCACCACCATTTTGTGGGTAACGAAGAAATACAAAAGTCTAAATCGACATATCTCATCAAAAAGGAATGAACAAAATAACTCCTTCCATCAAATCTAAGCTGCCATCAATTAAAAATTAACTACTATTTTAGGCACCACCAAGAAGGAAAATACTGCCAATTAAACTATCACACCATCAACTGAAGATGACTTCCAAACTGAGAGAGATTAAAATGTGTCTTCAAATAACTGATGTGCATACAAAATTCCTTTCTCAGTTCACACCCAAGTTGAAGAAACCATCTAAAACTGTCACATGGATTTCTAGGAAACTATTTAAGAGTCAATAACACAAAAGCAGACATTAAAAACAGGAAAATATTGTTTGATCTTTCTTGATCAAGAAAGATCCATTTTAGATAATTTAAGAAAAGACAAACATACTGTTTGTGTTTAAATTGCTTCTAGGATCTACAGAAGCTTTAAAATTCTCTTCTCAGATTTTAATAATCTTATATATCACTAAATTCACTTCCTGGGGAAATGTAAAATGTGTAATGATAATTAAGCAACCCCTCCTGAAAACCCTGAAAAACATTCCTTCAGCATTATCTCACACAATCCTAGCAAAGATGAGCTTGAAATCCAGAAATGTTTGACTCCAAGGTTCCTTCTACTCCAGAATCCCCCCTTTTCTGTGAACTTAATAAAGTTCAAGCTCATTTCATTTCCTCCCCACTTACCTGGCTGAAGACTTAAACCGTTCTAAGAACTGAAGCCTCAAGCTCTCATGTCCAGGGAGGTCAATCAAGGTCAAACTGTTGCCCTGGGAATAGTAGCAATAATAATGTTTCAGTCCAGTTCCATGTTTGCAATATAAACCATTAGTATCAAGTTATATATACTGGTATCTATGAATGAATCAAGCAAATATTCACTGTAGTTAATAAGCCAAAGAAATGCTGATGGACCATTTTCTAATAAAACAGTGGTAAAGTCTGGAATGCAGTTCGGTTGCAGAGTACTTGCTGAACACATATGAGGCTCTGGGTTAAACTTTCAGGACAGGAAATACTAGTAATTACAAATAAAAAGCAGAAGTCCAGAGCTATAAACAGTGAGCAAACATGGTCCTTGACCTGACATGAATCACAAGAGATGAATCCGATGTAAAATTACTTATAAATTTAAACTCTGATAAATGTTATTGCGAGAATAACGTATTGTGAGAAACTTGTCTCTCTGCAGAAGTCAGGGAAAAATGGTCTCTGAAACTTGGAAAATATATACCAATATGAGTAAAAGCAAATACATGTAAAAAAGGTGAAAAACATTCAAAAAACTGAAATAAGAACTTAACTGGTATTGATAGGCATTATTATCATTAACATTACATATGTTCCCATTACTGGGATCCTCAATTCTGATGACAAAGCACCAGAATTTATAATACCTGTCTACCAGACATACCATTTATTTGTGCCAAATTTGCCAATATTTTGTGTTAGTTGTGTTCCCTAGCTAAACTCCAGGGGTGTTTTATCACTGAGTCACATTCTTAGACCACACTGTGGTTACCGAGGATCAAACTAGGGACCACATGCTGGCACGCGCAGGGACAGGCAGGTGCAAGGACCACTGAGCTAAATCCTCAGCTGGAAAATTTTGAAGTACATTCACATAATACACTTTACCTCACCTACTGCAACACTGTAAAAGCAATTAATACAAACTAAGCAAGCAAGACTAAATATTAATAGGCCTCTAATTAAATAAAAATTTAATTGTATGGTAAAGCCATGCAGTGGAATACTATATAGTTCATAAATCAATCAGATAGTACTGTGTTCAAACGTAGGAGAAAAATAAAAGCTGAGCTATTTTAGCATGTAGCATGAAAAAGTAATAGGCAGAACAAAGTGTTAAAAAAAGAAAAATTAAAGGCTAACATATGTATGTGCATAAAACATTTAGAAAATTATACACAAATAATTAACAGTTAACGCTTCTGAGAAAAAGACTAAGTGGAAGACGCAGGGGAAAAAACCACTTTTCACCCAATTGTCCTATACACACATACCTATTTAAAACATAAAAGAAAATAGAGAAGCTTGATGCTGATTATGAAGAACTCATAGTAAAGTTAAAAGGACAAAATATAAGACCAAAATATGATGAAATGCTGTTGTATATAAATGAAAACAAAGAACAGCACACATGATTAAATCTGTTGCACGTATTGTCAAGAACAGGGTCTGCCACACAGTATGTTCATAAAGACAGAGCTGTATATATGCCTAAAACCTCAATAATTCATCCTAGAAATATTGTCTTGCCATGCCATATTAAATAAGAGCATCAGATTCCTACCCTCCAGAAACATCTTACCCTGTTGTTGTTGACTCTGTACACAGCAGAGCTGTCAGTAATAGAAGTCTGCGTGTCTCTGTAATGGCCTGTTAACAACTGTAAAAAACAAGGCGGAAAAGATCAAAACACACACATTACAATAAGAACAAATTAATTTGAGTACTAATGTTTTGACTCTCCCAAGTATAAGGTCAAATAAATGAATGCTGCTTGTCATAGGGGAAAGAATCATACATTTTCTTAGCCTGTAGAAAAATCCAACTAATTATAAGCTTCATTCCTCTCAACTCAAAGAAGAAAAACATTATTTTCAAGCCATGGTTAATGACTAAATTTACTGACCTCTGTAAACATTTTTAACCATCAAAAATGACTCAAGATTCTATTTCTTATGTGCCTGAAAAAATAGTATCTATATTCCAAAGATTGGAAAGTAGAAAACCTCTCTTGTTCTCCATAGTGAAACACATACTCAAAAATACTGAATACATTAAAAATATGTACTAGGGAAAAGAAGCCTAATTAACCTAAAAGGAAAAAATGGTGGGGGTGATCCCTTTAAACATTTGATGAAAGTGAACTGTTAATTTGTTGGAATCATGCTGGGATTATTTACTCCACAATTAGCAAAAACTGATTCAAGCTTTCATTCATTGCTTTTTTGACTGTTTCAATTTTTTAAGGTGATGAAGAAGGGTTAATAATGCAGGTTAATCTTAAAAGTGTATTATGCCTACAGAACAAGAAACTAAAAATATGTATCCTGGTATTATCTGATTTAACAAAGAAGTTGCTACATGTGTAAAGTTTGCATCTTCATTATATCATTTTCATCTTACTTGTGAACACAAAAATATCAACCAATATTCATGTCACTTACAAGATATAATGACAATAAATGTACAGGGAAAAAATCTGCAAACTGGGATGCAACTGGTTTTGTGAAATCATGGTCGGACTGCTCCTGTTACAAAAGCTATTCTGCAACAAATAATGGGCCAGACAGAATTTATAACATTTTACAATGAAAAGTAATATGTATTGTTTTGTAAAATTCTATACTTTGGAGCATTTCAGATTTTGGATTAGGATGCTAAAACAATAACAAAAATCTATGGAAATATTCTAAAATCTGAAAAACTGTAAAATCTTAAAACATTAAAAAAATTCTTAATAATCTCTCAGAAAGGTTTATTACCCCCCAAATTATAAACTATATGTATATCACTAGCTCATAGGTCTCCAGTTCTTCTGTCATCCTTAGCCACAGAACATTTACCTAAAACACTTGTGATAAAGTCTAAACACAGGGAAAAAAGAAAAAAAATACTACAAGGATTTGCCTCATTGGTTCTCCTGAGTCTTTTTGTCCTCATAAGTGAGTCAAGAATTAACTCCCAAATTTGTCAGCATAAATTTATTTTACCAAATAAGCCAGCAGATCACACGAATACAAGGATGTCATTACTCATTCCGTTAAGAGGTTACCATAAATCAAAGCACTTACCCTGACAAACAGCAATGTTTTCCCGGAGTCACAAAGACCCACAAGAAGAACGGCTCTCTGACTGCTCTTTCTGCTCCAGATGAATTTCCAGAACGCTGCAAAGACAAAATTGTGAGATAATCACTGGTACTAACAGACCTCTTACAACAAAACACTGCTCCCATCGGTGACTTACTTTGTGTTAACCATCATAATAAACGTTAATGTTGTAAATTGGAACCCTGTGGAATGCCAGCCACCATCAACTCACAACTTCACGTACTCGTACCTGTACCCTTTACTCAGAATGTGGACATCTTGAGTTCTATGTGGCTCCAGTGCCCACTCCACAAACACAGGAAGCTCAAAGTTAGTGTCAAGAGTATGTGAGTCTGGCAGTGAGAAGGATGGAAAGGGAGGGACCGTGCGTTCAGACTCGCAGGCCGGAACCGAGGAAGGATAACCCGCGTCCAAGGGACCCGGAAGTCACTCTGGGGGTCGCCCGCGATGCCACCGTCACTTCACCAAGAGGGTGGAGTGTAAAGGGAGTAAGTCTCATAATTCAGATGTCCCCAGGGTATCCTCGCCCCGCATACAGGGATTGCAAAAGCTCAACCAAAGCCTTGACCCTGCCCACCCCGCAGCCGCAGAACCACTTTACCCAACGTCAGCAGCACCACAGCGACCGCCAACATTACTGAAAACAGCGTCGGATCCTTCTGCTGCAGCTCCTGTCTCAAGGAGTCCAGGTAGGGCTGGAAGGTGCCCGCGGCTCCGCCGCTATCCCCTACTCTCCGAGAATCCACCGTAGCCATGGATGCGGTGCGTGGTCTCCGGTGCCGAGAAAGCTACGTGTCCCTGTGTTATGCGCAGGCGTGGGGAGCAGAGCGTCACGGGAGTAGTAGTACTTAAACTACGTCCCGCCTTCTAACAGCGAGTATTCCCAAGGGCCTGATGGGAGTTGTAGTTCTCTGGAGCGTCGTGTCACTCCAGAGCCAAAAAGGCAGAATTATTGGACCGGACACTCTCATTCTTTGATATCAGTCATTTGTGGACTCTTTGATTCATTCACTCTTTCCCTTTTGCGTCACTTGGGGTTGAACCTAGACTGTCACACTGCTACATGCCCAGCACTTCAAAAATTTTTTTATTTTGATACAGCCTCGCTAAATTAGTCAGGCTGGGTTCCTGCGTGCATCTTCCCGCCTCAGCCTCTCAGAGTGCTAGGATTAAACACATGCGACACACACGCGGGTTGCCGCCTTCTTAATGGCTATTGAGAGAAGGATGAAATGAATAAAAGAAGTGGCTTTCTAAATTTCCACCAAGGATTTTCAGGCGATCTCTACATGAGATTGTGAGGAACTCCAGCATCGCTACAAACCTTTAAGCTGAGTGTGATGTGGCGAGGCCTGTGACGACGAGATATCCAGTGTGATATGGGAGTACACAAGGCGTCTGAGATCATCGTGAGCTCAATGAAAAGCTGCTGGAGACAGGAAGTGAGTCCTTCCTGAAGGATGAGTTAGGATGTGCCGGTGGTGAAGGGGAAAAGCGATACAGGAGAAATTCAGTACAAGCCAATAGAGATATGCACAGGCGACGTGGTAATTCACTGTTCTATGGTACGTCAAGGGCTGCAAACTCAAATGACTACTTTAAAAGAAACTGCCAGGAGCCCAGCATGGTGACCTATACTGTCATCCCAGCACTTGGGAGGCTGAGGCTGGAGTATCCCCTGAGGCCAGCCTGTGATACACTGGTGAGTTTTAGGCCAGCTTGAACTTTATAATGAGACTTGTTTCAAACAAAACGAACCAAAAAGACAAAAAAAAAAAAGTGCAGGGGTCATTCCTGACAACAGGCAAATCCTACTGTTTTTTCAAGAGAAGTCATAAAGGGAGATTTTTATGGGACATTTTCCGTTTTTAAAAATTTGGCAGGCAATTGGAAAACATTTAAAAACTTGTGGCCCGGGGCCAGAGAGTTAGCTCAGTGGTTCGGGCGCCTGTCTTGCAAGCTCAAGGGCCCGGGTTCGATTCCCCGGTAACCACATAACAATACTGGGTGTGGAGACCCACACCCAGCAGCAACCAGTACCACATACCACAGTGCCGGGCGTGGTGGCTCACGCCTGTCATCCCAGCACTCGGGAGGCAGAGGCAGGAGGATTGTGATGTGAGTTTGAGGCTGAGCTCAGGG
>PVIR01001525.1:14988-33126 GCA_004026965.1 Petromus typicus | reverse complement strand
ACAAAAACCTCAACACACACAGGACCAGGCACAGAGAGGAACTAAGATGCTCCTTTGCTGGTGTGGCAAAGAGTAGGTAGAGACTGTTTTAGTTGGGTGGGAAGCAAAACAAAGATGTGAAAGAAGGTTGAGCTGTGCTTTAGGGAAAATAAAGAATTCTGACTGTTAGTCTGGCCTTGGAATTGGAAAGATCACTTTAAAAAAAATCTATAAAAAGTAGTTAGAAAAATTATGTAAGCAGCAGTGGCAAAAATAAAGCTGGAAAGGTTGTCGGGAATCAGACTTGAAGGGATTTTGTGTGCTCTGCTGAAGTAAAGGCTAGATTCTTCACAATACCAGTAAACACTTGGTTTGTGAACTGAGTTCATTTTTCAGGGCTGCTTGTACCTCGAGTTGGTGAATTGAAGCCTCAGGCTTCTCTACACAGCCCGCAAAGTCTCTCTGCTGTATGCAGGCAAATTTGAGGTTCTTAGAGAGACAATGGCCTAAGATTTCTCATTTAACTCTACACAGGAAATGATGTTGTAATTCTCCTTCCAGAACTTTTTAGGTTAAATCTGTATTTGAGACCATCTGCAGGAATAAGCATCTGGTGCTGGGGTTGTAACTCAGGACTTTGTTCTTAAGTTAAAAGCAAAATTCCAGGGCTGGGGATTTAGCTCAGTGGTTCTAGTGCCTGCCTTGCAAGTGCAAGGTCTGGGGTTTGACCCCTGGTAACCACGTACAACAATGCCAGGCACGGTGACTCACTCCCACCAGCAATCAGTACCATCCACCACAGTGCTAGGTGTGGTGGATCACGCCTATAGTCCCAGAAATCAGGAGGCAGAGACAGGAGGATTGCTGTGAGTTCAGGACGAGCCTGAACTACAAAGCGAGACCCTGTCTCAAAAAAAAAAAAAAAAAAATCACAAAAATTCCTGTCATAACCCAAGTTGTTTGTATGCCAGGCCAGTGGTAACTCCAGGGTCCACTCTAAGTTTCAGGAGAGGGTGACATAAGTAATTGGCAAATCTATAGAGAACTATGGCTTTGAGTAAGGGAGATTATTTTATATTTTAATTTTTCCTTCCTTTTTACTGAATTTTATTTTACTAATTTTAATATTTTATTGTTCTTATGGATATTTTTGATCTATGATTACCACTTATAAGTCACAGTAATTGTAATATTTCTTTAAGTATTACATCTAGGCTGGGAATGTAGCCCAATAATAGGACCCTTACCTAGCATGAACAAGGCCCAAGATTCAGTCCCCAGCATTGCAAAATACATGTAAATACATACTTAGTTTCCTATTTTAGTAATGAACTTAAAAAAAATGGTTGCTGGGTATTAAGTTTTTTAGCCTAGTGCCTCAGAGTTCCTGTGTCTAACAAAATTAAGATTATTGGCCTGTTACAATAAACCGATCTTATCCCAAAGGAAATCCGGGACATCTGTCAAACAAAGGACAAGACAAGGTTGTTCTAGGATCTGGGGCAATAGTGGAACTTAGGTGAATATTAATAGGGCAGAGTACCGGAGGGCTCGGAGCAAAGAGAGCTGGCTTATATTAAGCCTGGTAAAGGGGACCCAGAGTCCTGCTTCTCAGGTGCTAGAGAATTAAGAGAGGTGTGGAAAGTTGTGTGCAAAAACCTCATTTCTGCAATTTTTTATCTGAATGTAAATGGAGGCTACAAGACGAGTTAGTAAAAGAAAGAGGCCAACAGAAATTATTCAGAAGGTAAAATTAACAGAATCTGGTGACAGTGGATGTGAACTGAAGGAAAACAGTGAACTCATACTTTACAACTTCATTTAGGCATGAATAATTGGGTAAATGATCTTGTCTTCAGCTGATATAAAATACAGTATAACAGTTGTTGGTTTGGGAAGCCAGAGAGGGAAGAGCAGGATGATTCCCTTCAGTTTTTTAGTTTTGTTTTGTTTTTGCAGTATCTGGATTGGACTGAGAACTTTGCATACGCTAAACAAGTGTTCCACCGTCCAGTCGAGAGACAGGAATCAAAGCAGAGAGCTGCTGTGTCAGAGAAGCTGAGGGGAGGAATTTCCAAGGAAGAAGGGGCAGTCAGCTGTGTCAGGCACAAGAACAAGATCAAGAATAAAAGAAATAAGCTGGTCGAAGAGTTGGCAGGTGGGTGGTGACTTGCTAGGGTAAGCAGAGGAGTGGATAGAACAAAAGACTGGTTCTGTGCATTCGGATGATTACAGTAAACCAAGATGTGGCAAGGCAAAGGAAACTGGCAGGAAGTGGGGCAGAGAAAGGCAGGAGACAAGGCAGAAAATTACAGGGGCATCAAGCTCAGGGGTGATTTTCAGAAAAAGCCATCTCGATTCAACGTTTTCTAACTGGTGAGAGTCAGGACCTCAGCTATATGAGATGCTCTTTATTAAAACTATCAAAACAAAGATATGTTTTCTATGGTTTCTCTCTCTCTCTCTCTCTCTCTCTCTCTCACACACACACACACACACACACACACACACACACTACATACATTTAATTCTGTTATGACCTCTCAGACTCTCATGAAAGGTTGCTTCGCAATTTGGAATTCCCCAGCTGTTTCTATGGCACTACACAGAGCTGCAGAGAAAGACTGAATCTTGACCTCCCCAGGAAGGGCTCTGTTACATGCATATTTAATAAGATAGAATAAAGAAATCCTCCTGTTGGGAATGCTTAAAAAAGAGCAGCTTTTGAAATATAAAATTCCACAATAGTTTTTATTTTGTGTCCTCTGCAGGTGGCAACAGAGTTTGGAGATAGACAGGCTTGGCACAAATTCCTCAGGCCAGCGAGGCTGGGAGAAACCTGCGGGTCACCCTTCACAGCAGCCCCATCTCTTGCGTTTTAATATTTGTGGAAACTGCAGGCTTCCAGGAGTCCTGTGGGACAAAGAAGAAGGACCCCGTAAGTGTATTTATTTATGAACTGTTGACTGAATGGACAGTTGAGCATAGTACCAAGGCACTCGGACTGGTTGCCTGGCACTCGTGGTGCGTGGACTGGGACATTCTCCCTGTGCTCGTGTCCACTTCCCTATTCACTCTGCTCCTCCCCTTGGGAAGACCACACCGAGGCTGGGAGGGCTGTAACGTGACTTCCCTGCACTCCAGCCTTCCCCTACTTTGTTTCTTATGGGAGCAGCTTACACACCCGAGTTCACATGGTAGGAAGTTGCCCGAGAAAGTGTCCTCCTCAACCTCTTTAGGCAGGTGAGGAACTAAGACGGCAGGAAACACCTGCCAGACTTTGTGCTGGGGACTAGGGATGGGACAGAGAACAGTACAGCCAGAATGTTCCCTATGGAAGATACAACTTAGGTCAATATCAACTTGAGTTTTGCAACAGTGCCCCTAGACAAGCACATTGCTTACATCAGAATTATATGGGGCAGTTTTTAAAGTACAGTCACCCTGAGCTGTCACAGACTTGCTGAATCAGCATCTCCAGGGCCTGGGAATAAACATGTTTAATTAGAACGAAGACTCCCTAATCTGTGGACGAATAACTCCCCCATATCTTCCAAATGCTTTCTAGTGAATGCATTATTCCAGCATGGTTATGGTGCAAAAGCATGTTCCATTTCAACTCCTAGAACCTGCTATTCTAGAATAATACTGTCCTCGGCAACTTTGGAGTTGCCAGAACATTCATCACAGTTGAAGCTCTATGGAATGACACTGTCTCAAAGAACTTTCTCCAGTGATAGTCGTCTTGCTCACCAAAATGGAGCTGCATGTGGCTCCTGAGCACTTACCATGCAGCAGAGTGAGACTAAGGAAATAAAAAGTTTTCAACTTTAAGTGGCCACATTTTTCTAGGGACTACCACACCAGAGAAGGTAACTCTAATAAAAAGTTTACCTCAGAATGATGCTTATGAGCCTACAAACCCTTCATTTTCTTAGAAATAAGATGGAACTCTGTATGTCTAGTGAGCTCACTACCGTCGTGTTCGGGCCTGTGTCCTCCTCACTCTCTTCAGGCTGGCCTGTCACACATGCAGGCCTGAGGTTGGGGTTTCCTTTGCTGGTTCATCTTGCCCTTGTGGCCATATCCTGAGAGTCCCAGTCTACCTCTCCTTCATACTCCCCACCCCAGAACCCACCACTGCTTTCTGTTTGTCTGGTGTTCCCTTGGCGGATTCCTTCTACTCACGTGAGGTGGAGCATTTTCTCAGGTTACCAACAGCCTTGACATACTCCTCTCCTAAATACTTTTCAGGTGTGACATCATCCTCGATTCTGACCAAACATTTTGTATCATCCCTGAACAGAAGATCCTTGGTTTCAGATCGGAACATACAAAAATTTTTGAGGCAGTCCTCCTTTGCAAATTGAGCCTGCCAAAGAACAGAATGGCGTAAGACCTGCGGCTCTGAGCAGCTGGAAATGTGCATCAGAAAAGGGCTTTTAACTGTGAGTCAGCCCTGGGAACTACAAACTAAGGGTAGCTACAGAATGTGCTTCAGGAACTTTCTACTTCCCTCACTCACCAGTCACCCATGTGAAGTTTCAATTGCGTGTTTCCATGATGCCCAGAGTCCTCCATGGTGGCCTCTGTCCTATCTTCCTCTGAGAACTACCCCTTTCCCACTATCCTTGCCTGCCTTTCTTTCTTTCTTTTTTTTTCTTCCTTTCAGTGAGTATGAAAAAACTCATAGGAAACTGAAAAATGAGGATGAGATAGGTTCCTGGTAGAGTATATAAAGAATATACAGTTGTATACTCAAAGTGTTCATAAAACACTTTATACAACAACAAACAACATATACAGTTGTATACTCAAAGTGTCCATTATAACCTGTCAAATTAAAACATTGACATTCTCTAACATCAAAAATTACCTGCTTGGAGGAAGATCAGTATGAAAATATTCTAACACACTGATGTCCAAAATAACTTTCTACAGTGATGGAAATAGTGCATATCTCTGTACTGTCCAAATTGGAATGTATTAGCCATTTGAATTCTTGAAATGTGGTGAAGGCAATGGAAGACATGAATTTTTTACATAATTTAAGTAGCCACATATGACTAGAGAATACATATTGAACTGTGCAATTCTAATGCTTCTTGAGTTAACACCAGTGGCTCTTTGAGGGGATTACTGCAACAACTGTTAGGGGATTGAAGGTCAGATATGGAAAGAGAAGACAGCTCTTAATAGATGTCTCTGGTCACTTAAACAAGATCTGAAATTCTCCCCAGCTTTTGGAATCAGTGGTGGGACCACCCACTGGGAAGAGTTTGAAGGGAGACTGGAGCAAAATTCAGCATGCTCTTCCAACTCCCAGCTGATATCAGTGGGCATAAAAGGTCTAGGATTTTGATCACTTGGGAAGATAGTTACATTCACAGCAAACCTGAAGTAGTGGCCATCCCCGAGGCCACTTGTGTGTGGAAATCATTGCTCTGGGGCTGGTGGACAGAAGGGTGGATGCTCATTTCTGGATAGGCTTTGCGGAGCCAAAGGAGGCTCCAGAGGAAGAAGGACTTGAGGGCCCTTTCTAATCACATGGAGGCTGATTAGGTTCTTTCTCTTTTGAAATTAGTCTTGATTTCGGTCTTAAACACTTTTCTGGGATCCAGCTTATTCTTATTGCATGGGTCCTGTCCAAATATCACACTGCAAGGGTCAAAATGAGGCTTCTCTGACTGTCTGCATTTGCTCCAGCTTTGCCCGAGTCAGTTAAGAAGAAAACACACGGAAGACGAATTGGGCTATGTTAGTTTCAAAATGCTATAAGCTGCCACATTGCTCAGTGGAGGGATGCACTATCACTCACACTCCACTGCTCATCAAGTAAAATGTCTTTGTATCCTCAGGCATCATACAGTTATTTTTTCATTCCCGTGAAGAAAGTACATGCCATTCATTAGGTGCCTTCTCTATGACGGTCACCCTGGGGAAGAATCCAGGATGATAGTGATGCCCAGGATTAGCTTCTCCAAGCGCAGCCTGTTGCAGCCCAGCTGAAAGGTCAGTACCTTCTCCGTGTCTAGTATCCCCATTTGGGGACCTGGCCTTAGCACCTCGACCTTCAAGTTAGTGGTTAGCTGGGACCTGTAGTTGTTTGTCCAAGCCGGAGGGCCCAGGTGGAGTAGAGGGGACCTGGGTTGCTCCAGCGGCTGTCCCACACTGTACCTCACACACTCTGCCTCTCTCTATCTCTCTCTCTCAGTCACTCTTTAAGACTCTGTCTGTATGTCTGTCTCTCATCTTCAACAAAACTTCCGTAAGTTTCCCAGGCTGGACTTAAATTTGCAGTCCTCTTGCCTCAGCCTCTCAGAGTGAGGGAATTTATAGGCATGTGACACCACCATGGCCACACTTGCTTTTTCTAATCTCTTTTCTCCCCACCCCTTTACTGCCCTTGTCCGTGGGGGCTGCTTATCGGAAGCACAGAGCAGCAACGTGTCCTTTCAGATACTGCCAAAGTAGACATTAACTGTGAACCTTCCCAGAGGTGTTTGTTAGAAGTGCTTGTTTGGCTGCCTTCTGAATCCTAACTTGGGCCAGCTACTTAACTTTTCCAGGACTCCTAAGGCTTTAAGCGAAATGATTAAAGTTCATTAAATGCTCATATTACCATCTTGTGCTTTAAAAAGACTGCTGAGGATAGGCTGTCTTAATTTTCAAAGAAAGCTACTGGTGAGCCAACAGGTAGAAGTTATACTGAAGAGAACAGTGATGTTTGTGTAGAGAAGTCTTTAGGGTTAGAATTTTCCAGCGGCCATTCTACCCTACGTGCTGCTCCTCATAGGCTGCTCTCCTGGGACGGCAGGCTTTTGAGGAAGTCAGGCCTGACTTAAGTGAGTCCTTCACAACAAAGGGGACAGATCAAACAGGCTGCTCTAAGCAAAAAAAAAACAAAAAAAACCAAAAAAAACCCCAGCAGTTTCTCAGGAAACAGGGCAAATGGATTCAAAACGAAGTATACAACCCCAGGGGGCCAAGAAGTCTGGTAATTATCTACACACCTGAGCAGACTGTCCTTGAGCATCCAAGTCATAAACATTTCACCCCAAATCCCTTTGCCCTTTCAAAACCTATATAAGTCTAATAGCTTTCCCAGTTAATTGCTAACATTTCTCCCCTGGTGTGAGTCCATCTACTTGTCATGCCCCCCACTCTTGCCTGTCTGTCTGTCTGTCCCTCTCTCTCAATGTCAGCCCATCCACACACAGATGTGATACACTGGGCTTTTCCCAGCTAGCTGCTAGAATCTCCTGATGTTTAGTCCCTGTTAACTAGGATAAACTTTCCTTTCAAAAGCCTATTCTTGACAAGTGGATTCTTTTTTTTTTTTCAGTACCGGGGATCAAACTCAGGCCCTGGTGATTGCAGCGTAGAGGCGGTGACACTGAGCTAAATCCCCGGCCTAACAAGTGGATTCTTTGAACAGAGGGTAGGGTCGCTTGCTTTGAGACTATTGAAAGCACTGCTCAGTCCACCTTGGCAAGAGGAATAGAAATCCACTCCTCAAGGTTGTATCCAAGTTTGCTAGGAAACAGGATCAGTCTTCTTCATTTTGAACAAGAACAAGATGTGTACAAAAGAATTACATCCCTGAGCAAAGTTGAGGGGCAGGAAGGCAGATTCCTGGCAGATTCCTGAGGGTTCATAGACCCAGAGGGGACTTATTTCCAGTAAGTGCAACACTGAAGTGGAGCCAAGCCTGAGAAACCCTGTTCTCCGATTGCATAACTAGCCCATGTGGAGCACTGCCTGTAGGCCACCCATCATCCTGTGCCCTTTGCTGTGTTACTTTACTTAACCTCCACATTAACTAAGAAATGGGTATAGTACTAGTATTCCTATTTTGTATATGAAAAATGAGGCACAGAGAGGTTGTCAGACCTAAGATGGCACAGCTAGAAAGCTACAAATTGAGATGTGAACTCTTATATTTTGATCCAGTCTCTATGGCCTCTCAATTCATTTTCAGAAAAGAATACTGAGTCTACGGCCATACCCACCCTGAACGCGCCCAATCTTGTCAGAAAAGAATACTGAATCAAGGTTGTCCTTAGCTGTGAACTCCCCAAATAATCTACTCTCATCTAGGAATAAAGAGTGAGAGGCCCTGGCTGGTCCATACCTGCTGTTTTATTAATACATCGCGAACAAATTCTGCCTTATCTTTCCGTGTGACCACAGCATGATTCGGGGCTCGAGCCAGATGGCAACTCTCATACTCATCCACAGATTTCCTGGTGCCATCGGGGCACAGCAGCTCAAAGTCATCCTTCTTAAGATTAGTAGCCCACGCAGCAGGGTTGTTTCCTGGGGACAGAAGAAAGAAGGTGGATCAACCAGAGGAAGTGGCCTTGGTCACTGCAGGACTGGGATAGACCCACTGGTCCATGAAGGATCTAGGTCTTTTGGCCTGCCGAAGCACAGGAAGGACACAGACTGGGTTTACACAGCATGGAGGGGGAGGAACACACACAGTGTAGAAGGCGATGCCAAACTGACATCAGAAATTCCTAGTGACTACTCCCTCCTGGTCTTCCCCACCCAGCCAGGGAAGAGTGAACTACATTCTGCACATGTTGCTCCAGAAGACCTTCCTTTGTTTCCAACTCCAAAGCCTTCTGTACCCCTTCCTCCCACATAGGAAGACTATGAAGACGCCAAGCCAAGTTTATCAGTATCCATCCTATAATGTGGCACCTCCAAGTGAAAGGACATTTCTCCAGAGGACATTTTCAGCATCTGCACCATCCTTTTCAGTCTGACAGATTCTCTAGTTCTAAGTGAAAATGTGCATATGCCTGTGTGGGATAGGCTCACGTCCCGTGTCAACTTCTTGCTTTATCTTTTGTATATTCTCTTTGCAAAATGAAAAACGGGACCAGGGGTTTAGTTCAGTGGCACTGAGCCTGCCTGGCAAGAGCAAGATCCTGAGCTCGAGACCCAGCACCAAGAATACAAACAAAAAAACTAAAAGCTCACCCAGTGTCAGACATGTTTTACCAACTTATATTTCTTTCTCATGATGCAAGACTTTTACCTTTTATGTTTTTTAATTAAATTTCTTTTCTTTAATTGAACAAATAATATATGAAGTTGTGCTCATAAAATGATAATATATTTACATATAAAATAAATATCTTCCTTTCCTATACTCCCCAAATCCTATTCACTTCTAAGGCTCTGATCTTTGATATTGCATTTGTGTATTCCCATCCATGTCTTATTCTATATGCATTTATCTACTTATGTGTCTATGTGATATTACACATTTATAACTGTTCTTAATTTTACATCTTAAATATTGCTCATGCAGGAGGAATAGTAAGTCTATAAAAATTCTTGAATGAAAATTAATATTGATAAATGAGCCATGGCCTAAAGGTAGAATATTTTAAAAATTAAATGAAAGGAAACTGTGTTAGGAGATAACCATAGGCATCCGGTAGGGTAAAATACTGTTCTTCAATAAAAGTAATACAAATTTATGGGAATTTATAAAATACTACATACTATCAGAAGAAATTTTTGAAACATTTATAATTTCACATTACACACCTTCAGAATTAGTACATTTCTTCCTTTTTATTACATATACATATAACATACATCCATATGTTTTTAAGGTTTTTTAAAAAAACATACGCTTTTGTATCTTGCTTCTAAGCTGTAACATAGCACTTAATGCATATGTTTTTTAAAAAAATAAAATGTTGACAGGCTTAATCTAGTCTTGAATGATAGGAATCATGAAAAGATTATAGGGAGACAAGCTATGAGAAGAGGAGAGAACTTGGAGAGAAAGATAAAGGATCTGTATTTGCACAAGTTGAGTTTGCATTGTCAGTGTTTTCTATACATTAAAGTGACATGGAGAATAAAAATACTGGGATGGTTGAGAACTCAGGCCTACTAACTAAACTCTATTTAGGAAATAAAGATTTTGGAGTCTTTGCAAAGACTAGAGGCCTTGGACCAGGGATTTAGCTCAGTAGTTCTGGTGCCTGCCTTGCAAGTGCAAGGGCCTGTGTTTGATCCCCAGTAACCACATACAACAATACTGGGCATGGAGACTCACGACCACCAGCAGTCAGTACACATACCACAGTGCTGGGCATGGTGGCTCATGCCTATAATGCACTCAGGAGGCAGAAGGAGGGGGATTGCTGTGAGTTCGAGGCTGAGTTCAGGACCAGCCTGAACTACAAAAGCAAGACCCTGTGTAAAAAAAATAAATAAATAAACTAGAGGCCTACAGAGGTGAGGGCACTCAGAAAAATACAAAAAGAAATCAAGGATGATAAAGAACCAAGATTAGAGTAACATTCTAAAGCAGAAAGAAAGTCCTTAAAGGAAAAACAAAAACAATACAAGGGGAAAAAAATTAGTCAATCAATCAAATATACCTTCAGATAAATTCTTAGCAACTGCTGTGCGCCATGTTCTATCTTAGGTGCCAGGAATATGACAGGGGTGACATTTCTGCAGCCAGTGGATTCAATAATGCTGCCAGCATGGACAGAGGATTCTCACTGGAGGATGGGGTGCCAGGCAGGAAGGCTTCTTTAGAGGACCAGGCACTGAGCTGGTTCATTCTAGACATCAGCCAGGAAGGCTGGACAATTGGAGGAACATATGTGAGAGGAGGAGGGACATGATTAGCAGCCTGAAGTTAGTGGCTTCCCTGGCAGGAAGAGACACCAAGGAGAGTGGAGTGCTTCTCCTTAGCAGTGTGCGTGTTGTCTTGTTTTAATGTCAAGTCTGCTCCACTTTCACCACAGATCAGCACCCATCAGTGAGTCTTCCCTGAATTGATTAGCATCATGTTCTGTGCCAGATACCATCCTGTCTATATTCAGTGATTTTGCTTCTCTGATAAGGAAAGTCTTGCCCTTCTCACTTGTCTAACCAGTATTGCCTTGTGGATTCTTAGGAGCATTTACAGCTATACTTATTTTAATGTTCAAAATTCCCAGATTTGGCAGAAATCTGGCTCCTTAAAACTGGTTCAAACTGGCATGTTTGAACATGTCCCATCATTCTTGGAACACTTCACTGTGAGTAACTCACCATATATTTTCTTTCTGCCCCAACCTTGAAATTAGCTCTTTTCCCAAAGATTCCTGGTTCCTTTTTGCAAAGAATGACATTTAGACCAAATTTCTTGGTACTCATTTCTACTAGTGTAGATTGCCCATAGGTCTTCTCAGTGAACAGAACCAGGAAATCCATATATTTTATATATAAATATAAATATAAATATGTGTTCATACATGAATATACATGTACTCAAACATACACACACATGCACACACACGTCTTGGTACCTGGCCACAGTCAGGACCTTGTGAATATTGAGCTAGCACTCCTCCACTGAGCCATACCTCAACTCCCAAAGCAAGCAGAAGAAAAACTAATAAGGTAACTACTGAAATGACTGAGAACATAAGTGTGTACTGTGTAGTGTTAAATCCATGTAATGCGAAATTTCCTAATCTTGGTCATTGTACTATAGGTAGGTAAGAGAATGTGTGAGTCTTGAGAAATTGGCAGAGAAGAATTTAGGGGCAGGCCCAGATCTGCAGCTGTGGGGGGAAGATTTAGGACATCTGGGAACCCCACGGGCCTGATCATTCTACTTACCAAGTGAATACTTTCTCATTAGTGAACACACAGGCTGAGAATTATAGCTTTGGAGCCTGATGCTATTTTTCATTCCTCTACAAAGTCACTCCTAATACCAGTGAATCCTCTGACCCAGATCCCATGAGTATAGAGGAACATGTACACGTACCATCAGTGTTCTGCACGACAGTCTTATGCTTCACAAAGGCCACATCTCCTTTCTCAGCCAGACACCTGCAGAGATCCAGATGGGGAGATAAAGGAGGGGAATTCAGACTGACATATATGTCATTCAAGGAGTCCCCTTATAGATCCAGGTTGGCCACCTAGTCTCAGCAATGATAGTTCCCATTCTGTCACTTAGCAACACAAAGAATGATGAAAAAGAAAGGCTCTAAATTGCTATGTACTCGCACAATCTCAATTCCACCTACTAAATAGTAACTTTCAGTACAGCTTCTCCAGTAGATTACATCCTTTTTTAACATCAACACTGACAGCAGGAAGTCCATCTTCTAGTGAAGTGATGCCTTCCCCAGCAAGAATAGGAAACATAGATGGAAAGCATTGCTTCAGCTTTTGGAACCATGTAAATGTGCAACATTTACGAGAGACTAAAACTCCATAAAAAAATCTCAATTTGTAATATCCTTCATCCCTTCAAAAGAGAATTTTAACAGTGAGGGTGCAATTGAAGTCTTTTTTGCTGTTTTGTTTTGTTTAGAAATGCAGAGAGTATGGCCATCCTGCTGTGAAGGCACTTGTGCCTCCTAAATCCCACGACCTCATCCAATAAATACAGAGCTGAGCCACAGGTCTCCCAGAAATTTCAGAAAAGAAATATCAACAAAATGGACTCTCTTGAGTATGGACTCATTACTCCTTTTAACTGCCCTCTTTTAAAAGTGCACACTACACACCTACTGCCTTGAATGAGCTTCAGTTTCTGCGCAAGGCTCTACTTAATGATCCAGGTAGGTCAGACTTGTGGAGAGTCGGCCCTGACCTACTATCTGGCTGCAGCAACCCCCTCACTGCACGGAAAGCAATCTGCCTCTTCCTGCCGCTGCTCGAGTTTGGGGGAAGGCTAGCTGAAAGGAGAATGCCTGTTGTATCATATACGGAACACATTTTATCTCTTTTCTTTGTTTTGAGTTCAGAGTCGGTCAGTTTAACACATTTCATGGCATAGCTAGGCTTTATACGACATTTTTGTGAAAAAAAGGCTTTGAACATGTGCGAGCAGAAGTTGAGCCTGACCTTGACCTGTAATTCTCAAACATGTTATCACCAAAAGGAGACCAGGGAAAGCCCATAAAGGGATTACAATTTTGAGTCTTCCTCAAACTCTTAAATTTCTATAAAAACAACAAGTTCTTTTGCATAGATAGAAATGTGTGATGGAATGTGGTTTAGACTTACTTTAACTTACAAGGTTATTCTAACTGAAAAATAGGATGAATTTTGTTTTTCACTTCACTCCTGGAAAGTTTAGTAATAACGCCACTAGCACTGTGCGTTTCATGGGTGGGAAGTACCAGATAACAGAAGGCTGGGAGCAAAAAGGAAAACTGCGAAGTAATGGAGGCCACATCGGTGTCTCTGTAGAAGTGATAGACACCCTATAATGTACGGCTATCATGAGAAATTTACAAGTCAAGTACTTCACTAGTCTCACTTTCAGACAAGAGTGGTTCTAGGCTGCTCAGAGATGCATGGAAACGCTTGGACCAATCTTCTGACTCAATGTTTTCTCAACTGTAGAAGCATTTGATCGCTTTGGCAGTAGGGACATTTGGGGCGGGATAAATCTTTTCTCTACTGTGTTATCCTATGCACTGTAGGAAGTTTAGCTAATCGACTGAAGGCGAATAGCACTCACCAGAGTCTGCACACCTAGTGTTGTCACAATTGAATACATCTCTAGACACAGTCAGTGTCCCTCAGAGGACAAGCTGCCATGGGTTAAGAGCTGCTCATCTGTACCATACATTGCCCTTTCATTTCTGTGACAGCCACTTCAGCGTCACTGCCCCTCTCTGCATGGCTCTATGTTTCATTACACAATATCTCATCCTAACACATGCATCACTTAACAGAATACCAATGTAAAAATCTCACCTTAGTTCCTACAAGAAATCTGGTCAAGACGAAGCTACTGTACTATTTGTTAGGATGAAGGACTCACCTGAAAGCCCCTGAGTAGCCATAGTAACCCTCTCTGTTGTTGGCAGCACACACGATTGGGCCAATACAGAGCTCACAGAGACTGGAATTTTTCATAGACCCAGGGGCACAGCCTTGATGGAAAAATTCATCTGTGTGGAAGGACAGGTGGAGGTCAACTCCTGAAGCAATCAGTACAGCTGGCTTTTATCTAACACTTAACAGGGCTGTGGAGTCTCGGAGAAGCAGAACATTTCATTTATTCTGTGACCCACCATTCCCCAAGTCAGCACTGACAAAAGAGAGGCTGTGAAGCTGTGGTTGGAAAAGGAGCCCATGAGCACTACATGTGAAGGTAGAAGGGTCTCCTGTGGGCGTCAGGAGAGTCTCGCCCCTAAGCTGAAGAAAGAAGAAATGAAATTCCTGAGCTTGAGCAACCTGTTTTCAGATGTTACCTTTACTATGTCAACAAGCTCCACGAGAGCATGGGTAGTTTTCCTCAGAGTTCAGCTATTTGCCCTTAGCTGTAAAAGCACAGAAGGGCAAGAGATAGTGCATCAAAAGTCCAGAGGTCAGGACCCTGTTGGGACCAAAAAATAAAGGGACAAAGGGCAAAGGCCTCAACAAACTAAACTAAGTAAACTATAGGCAAGGAAAGACACATCCTGTGGAGGATGTGGAGCTACAAAAGTACTGGAGCTACAAAAGTACAACCAATGGAATCTACTGGCCACGAGAGGCCTGGCAAAGCTTAGCCTGCAGCTACAGACCGATGTGTGTACATCTTCTGCCCCTTTGTCTGTGTGAGCTATATAAGCTTTCACACTCCAGCACTTCCTTGGGGTCCGCTTGCTCCCCTCATCTACCAATGGCTTTCCTCTGTTCTAACAAACCACACCTTAGCCCGTTCCCCATGGCTTGCTCTTCTATCATGGGCTTCTGCACCATGTCAGAACAAGAACTGGAAGGGGAGACAGCTGCTTCCCCGTGACTTCTGGGTGTGACCCTAGCTTTGCTTTGCTTCACATCAAAGTGAAGTATCAGAGCATATCTGATATGCCGAGACACTCTGGTGCCGAGACATATCCTCATCTCAAATCCCTAGATACACAAGGTTTTCTGGAATTTGGGACCAGATTGGAGACCTCCATTGCACAAAGCTCTCCTTTTTTGAGGAGCTGCCCAAATTTGCATCTGGCAGGGAGGAAACAGGAAGCAAATGTAAATCAGAATCATTATAAAACATTTGTCTGTAGGTATCTTACATCCAGAAGCTTAAGGTGGTAGAAAGCAACCTGTACCTGACAGTACTGAAAGAACATAGATGATAAGCTGCTGTCTACCACTAGAGGGGGCTCCAGAGCTGGGCAGTGATTCAGTACGGTGGCCGACACGCAAGAGATCAGGTACCACGCACGCTCGCATTGCCTCCTGAGCTCCCATGCTAGGAATTGCTGGCTGTGTATCCAATATTCATCTCCCTTGGTTCCTTAATAACAAAAATTTAGTTTTTCTGGTGTAGGAATATGTTTAAATGAAAGATTATATCCTCTTTTACAGCTCATCCTGGTTCTGAGCAATGGAAGTTAGCTCAAACAGTCGGTGAAATGTCCTGGAAGGCTCCTTTACAAAGCAGACAGTAGCTGGTGTAAAGCTCCACTTGCTCTAAATTGGGACCTGGTTGTGCGTGTGATAGCAATCACAGGGTAACCTTAAATATGAAAGCCTCTTGCCATAAATGGAGGAGTAGAGAGAGGAAGAAACCATCAGGATCCTACTAGTCATGGACTCCTTACCTCTGGTCTTTTTAACAAGAGATAAAAAGCAAATGCATACTAATTTGAGCCTTTATGAGCAACTAAAGTGAGCCATCTTGACTCAGCTTCCAAGTTCCCTGACCCTCCTATCCCTTTTGGATAGTTTCTTGAGGATCACTCTTACAAAATGCTGCTTCCATGGAACCAGGGCTCACAGAGTCCTAGATCACACAGCTCTCCCACAGGCCCCTTCTTTCTACTGTGACCTTGCCACAGACCCTCCCCAGGACTCACTCACCAAATCTGCAGTGGTTGATTCTGTTGTAGAGCAGGCCCATGGGGATGTTCCAGCCAGCCGTCCTGTCTACTGCGGTGTGACAAGACTTCTTGCCTTCCAAATTATTCCAGTTGATGTCAGGATTTGATCTCTTTACTACTGCCACACCAAAATATCCTACAAGAAAGACACAAGAAGAGAAGTGTCGGTACCTCCGGAGCCTCCAAAGTGTCTGCTTTCAGTCAAAGGGCAGCATCTTCACAGAGCAGCAAAAGTGCCCTGAATCATTCAAGGGCCCCAAGAGGATCTCTGCTGTAATTGTGGTAAAAATCAAGGGACTTGATAGAGATTCATCTGAACTTTAAAGACAAATTACCACTATCACATGGTCCCATTGTGATGTCCAGTTCTTATGTTATATGTGTCGGTTAAAAAAATACAACCCTCCCCCAAAATACTAAGAATATATTATCACTGGAGCAGTGGCTGATGTATAACCCTTTTCTAAATGTACATAATCACTAAAGTAAAACCCCACAATCCATTCTCCAATTTATGGTCAGAGAGGAATGGATATTAAATACCACAGGTAGGGTTTAATAAATTTAATTTAATAAATTAACACACACTGAGAGTGCAGAGTACAAGACCACTAGACAATCATGGGTAATCAGCCTAGATATGTTTTAGTAGAGCACAATTTTATACCATAGTAGTTATGCAAAGTGGAAAATATTTTTAAAAAGTGACCTCCCAACTTGCTCCTCCCCATCTTTCTAGATCCACCTTGAGCTGGACCCCTAGGTGACAGCCAGGTTTCTAAACCCAGCCCTGGCTGGAAGGTCAAGCAGTTTTATGCTCCTCCTCAGCTGTCTCTGTAAAACTGTCTACGCAGCCTTGCAAGTCTCCTTGGCTAGTGCTAACACTCATCTACAATGTGCAGGTCTCGTGTAGTTCGAGGTGGTAGGAAGCAGTGAGAAGACCCCAGGTTTGGTGGAATGCTAGACCACCTATAAATTATCTGAGCCCTGGGATCCTCTTACATATCCTCCGAGGGTGCCAGTCTCTATAACATGAATGAGAAACCCCATGTCCGAGTTATTGCAAGTATAAAGGAACAACAATCATGGTCACTTACTGTCCTTCCATGACACTTTCACTTTCTAACATGGATCTCTTACCATTGTCTACCTATGACTGAATCTTAAACTTATTTAACCCCTTCTCCAAAGTAATGGAAATTTACCTTTAAATTCTCAAGGTTACCAAATTCCAACTTACCTTTTTCTGGTTTTCCTTTACAATTAGCGGCATCTGAAGAAAAGAAAATGAGGACAACATATTAAACACATATAGAATCTTAAAAAAAAAGTCAACCCAGGCATGGTGACACACACCTGTAATCCCAGCACAATGGGAGACTTAGGCAAGAGGACCACAAATTCAAGCCCTGTTTGGGTAATTTACTGACTTATCAAGACCCTGTCTCAATATATATTTTAAAAATAGGAGTTGTGGATTGGTGGAAGAGCTGGAGATGTAACAGTACATCAGTACAAGGGCCCTGGGTTCAATCCCCAGTGCTATAAATAAATAAATAAACAAACAGACAAACATGCCTTTCTCATGCGATAACTAAGAATAAAAAGAGTCAGCTGAAACGACCCATGTCACCGATTCTCAACAAGTCCAGACTTCCTGAATGATGCCAGGTCTTCAGCAGCTGGCCTCTGTAATTTATACACAAGCTGTACATTTCTAGTTTCCTGCTCTACATGGTACCCACGTGGGATGCAGGCAGAAGAGCATGCCCTCTGGGACCCGGAAGGGCTGCCACACACCCTCGCTGCCCTGTCAGTGAGGTACTTTCAGCAGACTGTTCACAGCACTCGGAGCATCCATTCTCCACCCCTGGGGTGAGGGGTCGATAACTGACTGTGAAAACTCTGCACGACAGAGTCCAGAGTCTGGGTGAGGGGAGAATTCAGTTCGGCAGAGCCACAGTACGAACAGGGCTGTGATTTTCCCCACATCTTCTCTCCGTAGTCTAGAAAGAGGAAAACAGAGGGCGCTGTCTTGCACTTACCATAGGTTTCTGCCAAAACAGGCACCAGGCCACACTGGGCAGCTATGTAGACAAATCCACCGTCCAAGCTCATGGCGTCTGCTTCCCCATTCTGCAGACACAATCACAGCAGTTGAAAAGATGCTATTTGCTACTGAACTGCCCTGCCAGCTGACTGAGGAGCTTTCGCAGCACAAGTTCTGAATAGCAGGGAAACAGCAAGTAAAGGTACAGAACTCCTAAAGGATCCATCAGGCACG
>PVIR01001525.1:0-14888 GCA_004026965.1 Petromus typicus | reverse complement strand
AGAACCACTGAGCTAACTCCCCGGCCTGGTGTCTCATTTTTAACAAAAGGTCTTCACCATCATGAACTGATGGTTGATGACCCACTTTCGATCATGCTGTCTTCTCATAGGACACACTGTCCCAGATGTAGTCCCACAACATTTATCTGGACCCATAAATTCTCATTTGTGAAATGCAGGAGGGGAGCCAGGGACATAGGGCTTTGTCTGGGGGACGGACACCTCCTGCCACCTCCACCCTCACGTTAGCCCCACAGGTTATGTGCTTGTTACACACAAGAGTTTTACAAGTGAGTCAAAGGTTCGCCAATGGTGTAGTACACTGAGATAATAAACCAGGGTCTCGCAAATGCTTAGAATCAACAAGACCTCTCAACAGTCTTTCCATGAATATACCATAAATGAATAACAGATGCATACGTGAGCACGTATTTGGGTAAAAAGCATGAGCAGAAAAAAATCAGAAATACAATTTATAAAAGCAAAAGGAGAGCCAAACTGCTCAGTGACAGAAAATTCAGCGAAAAAAATCTTCACAACCATGTTCCAGAATCCATAGTAATGTTAAAATATCAGGTTTTTCTTTAAAACATAAGCATATGTATACTTATTTCCCTCAAATGCATAATAGACTAATTATGCAGCAACGAATCTCTTCAAGAGTGACTTGATTTTGCTGGAGGTACGGAGCAGTGGTGGGACACTTACTGTGCTCACAGGCCTGGCTTCAGACACCAGCACAAAAAAAAGAAAAGAAAAATTCCAGTGACTCGAGTCATATGTGTTTGGAATTTATGTTTACATCATTACCCTTTCTTTTAAAATATTATAAGATAAAAGTCAATAACCAATTCATGTTTCTTATTTCTTCTTCTACACATTCAAACTTTAAAAATTGCAAACTGAACATATAAAGTGCGCTTGAAAACTTTAAACTTTAAAATATTGCTTCCCTAGTTTGATTCTGAAACATCTGTATCCTGAAAATACAGTTGTAAGTAGTAAATTATAAGAAGAGAAAAGAAAAGAAGGGTCATACATAAATTTGCCATCTTAATCTCGTACTAATTCTGTTAGTTCACAGTAGGGCTGTCCTGAGAAGTAACTGCTTGGGCCTAAGGTGAGGGAGTAGGCGAGCCTCCCAGTTTGAGAATGCACTTGCAAGCACTGTGCCATTTGATCTGAGCCTGCTGGAACAAGCTGATGCTAAGAAAAAAGTTATTTTCTTCCATACATTTGCTCAGTGCTGCTGAGCGTCTGTCTTCTCCTAAAAAGTTTTTTAAGCTTTCTGTATTCAGCACAAAAATCTTCTTTCGCCAGACCAGTTTCAGGGTTCACAGGTCAGAGCTCAAATTAATTTTTAATGGCATTTTAAACAGACAACAGCTTCAGAAATCCCCTTTGTACCTTGCTTCCAACTATTAGCTCCTTCCAAGTCCCTGTAAATCCTCCCTTTTGAGATATTTCAGACCCAATGATGTAAGAGTGATGTCTGGACTGGTAAGGTCACACATACCTCTAATCCTAGCACTCTGGGAGGCTGAGGCAGGGGGATTATAAGTTTGAGCCCAGCCGGGGCAATTTAGCAACTCAGTGAGACCTTGTCTCAAAGTAAAAATGAAAAGGGTTGGAAAGTGCAAAGGTTCTGGGTTCAGCACCACAAGAAAAGGGACAATAACTGTGCAGGCAATATATTTGTGCATATTCATAAATACCATCTATCAATGGGAGATTCACAACTCTCTCTACTTTCATAAGAAAAACATTCCTGCCTTTTCTTGTAAACAAGCTCCTTTGTGCAATGAAAATTCTTTAAATAACCATCAAATTCTCTAGTATCTCTAGACCAGAGCCACTTCTGTCTGTTTCTTCTTCAGAGAAACCCACTTCTGTCTATGCGTCATTGTTGCAGCATCTTACGGACACATTTTGGCCATTTCACCCTACACTGTGGTTTGTCAGAGTTACAGTAGCCACCCCACTCCTGATACCTCAGTTCACGTCACAGACACGTGGTGACTCCCTCCCACTCCTGCCGGTATTGCAATCCCACACTTCTGTCACGGCTCAGCCCCCACACATTCAATGAGTCCATACTCCTGAGCAGTGAGAATTCCAAACCACTTATGTTCATGACTACAGAAAGTGGAGACTCAGGTTTTGAGCTGGTGGACTTTACTTTATTGTGGTTTGATTTTTCCTCTGTCAACCCAGACAAAAATAAAGTGAAATATGTATTGAGAATAGTATAAAGTAAAATTTGAAATATAAAATAATAAATTATTTTCACTTTGTGGTAGATGGTTTTGAAAATATGTGGTTATTCATAAATGCAAAAAGAATGTTATAGTAAAAAAAAGGAAACAAAGCTTATGTATATAGAGGGTGAGGGGTTGCAGGGTGGGTGGGGGAATGGGAAAAAAAGTCAAGTCATGTCATATTGTGGTACAAACTCTCAATGTTGAATGTGATGATGATGTGCATTTATAAAGTACCAATAAAGATTTCAATAAAAACAAATACAAAATCAACAACAAAACAAAAAAAATATGAGTGCTCAAAAGTTAGAACTGATAGATTTCAATAAGCATCAATTGATAATAGCAGGTAGTCCTAGTGCCTTCAGTATGCCTTTGTTTTAATACATGTATAGTTTATTATGAACGTTCCAACTCAAGAACAAAGAGAAGAGATGCTTAGGGAGAAGACTATGGGGAGAAGAGGATTCAGAGCTTGGAGCTTCTGAGCCCCTTTCAGGCACCTGGCATGGAAGCTCCTATCCACCTAGCACCTTGAACCAGGCACCAACATAGAAGCTCCAAGTTGAGCTTTTAAAGGATGACAGAGAAAGCCCCCTAGATAACATGCAGTAAGAGGCTGCAAGCAACCTATATGATACGATTCCAGTGAGAGGTTTTTCTCTTGGTTACATAAGCGTGAGCAGTGCTTTTGATTTCTTCTTTCTGTCACTCAAAATTTTCAAAATTCCCCACTAGCAAGCATAGAATATCCTCTCTCAATCAACAAAGCAAATTTGTACTTGCCTGAGAAATCAAAACAGAATCCTACTGCACTCATCATGGTACCCCAAAGGGCTTAGGAGATCTACTCTGTGGCCCAGCCTTCCCAAGCAGAACATGGCTCAGGTTGCCCTATCAGTGTAAAGAAATATGAGGAGGAAACTCTGAGGTTCTGAACTTCCTGTGGGGTGGTGCTCATTCAGTTAGAACAAGACCTTGGAAACCAGGGTGTCTGCATCTCTCTTAGGAACAGGCATTTAGTAGTGGGGCAACAGAGAACAGTGGCAGAGAGGCTGCCCCAGTTGGGCAGAAGTGACATACCACAATCTTGGCAATGCAGTCTTCCGTGGTCTCTGCTGACTCACACTCTATTTTCCCATTACTGTGAATAGTCCACTCATCACACTTGGTCCTCTCGGGGTGGCTCACTGCACACCACTTCAGTGTCTTTGATTCTTCCTGTGAGGTTTGTGGGCCTGTGACACAAGAAAAAGCACCAGAAGTCAAAAGAGAAGCCTCTGATGTTCTCTGGTGTTTATTAATGCTACTACCTGCCTTCATGCATGCATAATGGGATTTGCAAAAAGCAAACAGATCTCATTCAGAGAATTCATCATCTTGGAAAGCATAGTTAATGCACAGTCTCTTGGTTAGTTTCTCTTACATCTTGTATCTAGATGTCCCCCAAAGCTTCATGAGGTCATAGGTTGGGATGTTTTGGAGGTGGCTAGATCTAAGGGTTCTGATCGTCAGATTGACACATGGTGCGATGCTAGTTTAAGAATATGAATGATATTTGCCCTAGGATAGTCTAGACAAAAATATGAGACAGAAAAAAAGACTTGTGTGGTCACTGCTTATTGCTTGCTGCTTTTACTGTCTTCTGCCTACCATGAACTATTTCTCCTCTGTGATTCCCCCTCTGCCATGCCACTCTGCTTTGGAGCCAGTCTACTATGGACTGAAACCTACCCCATCTGTGAGAAAAAATAAACCTCTCCTCTTTTTAACTTTGGGTGTCAGGCATTTTGTCTCAGTAACTAGAAAAGCAGCTAAATTTACTTTCATTTCAATTTAACTTTTTTTCAGAGAAGATAACTTTCTTCTCCAACTTCTGGGTGTTCTATGGTTTCTGGCGCATATTTTCATTCTTTTTTTCAAATAGTACTTAGCCACCCAATATGCACATATTTCTGTGTCCATTGTTCAGCGTCAGTTTTGCTGCAGGAGAACATGAGCTCAAAAGAGCCGTGCCTGTCATGTCCACTACAGCACCTCTGTTGAAGATGCACTAGCACAGTCAATGTAATTAATGTCTGAGGCATAAGTGAATACCTGCTCCTCTTTCAGACTCAAGTACAAGTCATTTCTTCAAGACAGCCTTACCTCAACCTCCAGGCCAAGGCCTGTTCTTCTTTGTTTTCTGCTTTCATAGGACCATGGGTTTGTATTGTTTTTATTATTTCTCTTCTAAGCAGTTTTTTTTTTATAACTGATTCAGTAATATAACTATTCATCAATATTTGTTTTCTCCATAGTCTGAAAATTCCAGGATAGCAGAATCTAATATACGTTGGTATGTTCAGCTCCAGGAAAAATTTATGGCCAAATGTTCAACATGTGTCCACTTCATGAACTAATGAGCCAACAAATCCCAGTGACTCAATAAAATTGAGGATTGAGAGCTATCTTTCTAGAACATCAGCTTCATCATGGCACATACTAATCATAGTACAGGCTGGAGACGTATGATCTTTAAACACATCTCTTTATATTACTTATTTTGTGCCAGCTCACTTTAGCCTCACAAAGTTGGATAGTTCTGATGGATGCACTGAAAATGATGTAAGCACCAACCCAAGCCACTGAAAAGATTATTTTCCTTTAAAGCCTTTGTGATGTCGAGGCCATGTCATCATGACTACTGCCACTTAGCAACAGTCTAACACTAAGTTCACAGGCAGGACAGAAAGAAGGACACCACGAAAAGCCTTCAATTGCCTGGAAAAACTGGATCACTGACCCTTGCCTTTGACAGTTCCCCCAGCTTCCGAGGTTACCTGCTCCTTCCTGAGCACTTACATATGCCTTCCCGCAGATTCCGAATAGCAGTGACGTACTTGTAGCCCAGGTACAGCCTATAGTCCATTCTGGGGGGGATCTTTAAAAACCCTTGTGCAGAGTCTTTAAACAACAGGTTCTTCCCGTGAGGAGAGCTGAACAAGTGGAATTCTTTGGATTTGTCCGTGCCGAAATGTTCCTGTTCACAGTAAAAGGGAAGAATCAATGGCAACAGTGAGAAAGAGAGGCTGAAAAATAGGACTGAAGAGATGACATAAGCCCCACAAGAAACAAAATGAAAAACCATGATGCCAGGAGGGAAGGTGGTCACGCTGTCCTGCACCGGGCGTCTTCTCCACTCAGCACTTCTCAGGACCACACCACAGCCCTCGCCCTGAGCCAGTTTCGGGCCTGTCTCCCCGAGTGGCTGAGACCACTGAGAACAAGAAATGTGCTTCACCCAGAGGCTGGGGTCATATGGTTGTGGCTTCAGCTCACAGCAGGTGGCTGAGGAGAAGTTAGCTCAGCCCCTCACCCACCACTGTAGGGGAGCTGAGCTGGCAATAGATGTAGGTCCCTCTGTGGTCAGGGTGAGAGATTATTCCCTTGGCAGGAGGAGTGTCATGGAAGTCATCATGGAAGTGATAGAAAGGAACAGAATAACGCAAAAGGAGACATCACTGGCCAACAAGGAACAGAGTGCTGGATAGTAATACCAGAGGAGACTCCTTACTCTAGAAGAGGCTCAGCTGGGGCCTCTAAAATGGTCACTGATGTGTGGCAAGATTCCCACTGTGCCTTGAACATACAAAGACACCTAGATTTGGCAGAAATCTAAGCAGAAAACCCCTAAATCCAGGCAGGAGAGGACAGCAGTGGGGATACCTGGGCCTGGCTGAGGAGCTCCCAGATCAAGTCCTCCTTGCCGTCCCCATTCCGAGCCACAACAGCATGAGAAGGGACCTTGGCCAGATAGCACTGTGCGTACTCATCCACGGGCTTCCGGGTGTTGTCTGGACAGAGCAGCTCGTACTGGTCCCTGTCAGCCTTCTCAGGCAGGGCCTCTGGGGAGAGAAAGCCCAGATGAACCGGCTGCACACAGGTCAGGAACGGCGGTGTCCCCTCCCCAACTTTGCGGTCCTGCTGATCCCAGCAGCAAGCGCTGAGATGCCCAAAGAGAGAGCCAAGGACATGCAGGAAGGGCATTTGCAGGCTGATGAAGTCACTGAGGCCTCCAGGGCCCAGTGCAGCAGTGACTGCCTCATATCCTGTAAGTCCTGTCCCAGGGTGATGACTGACGGCCAATGTGACAGACCAGCCTCCAGTCCTTTGCTGCAGCAGCACAGGTAAATACCTAAGCAATAACAGGCCCTGTGTGCTCGTGTCTTACTGCTGAACATGCCAAATAGGGAAGACAAGAAATAAAGCCTGCCCACTACTTGGGGGAGACCTGCCAGAACTTTCCCATCACTTACCGAATATGGTCAAGTGCTTGATGAAGGCCACATCCCCACCACCATCCTTCAGACACCTGTGCAAAAAGAGGACATTAGAAGGACTCGTGCATGGCAGGCCCCACTCCTGGACCTGGGGGTTCTGATCCCACAGTCCAGCGCCCAGAGAAGAGCAGAGGCTCAGGGAGGCCAGTAGAGCATCATGGGGTGCTGACATCTGGGGCACCATTGCTTTGGGGGTGAACTCATGGGAGATGGAGGTGTCCAAATTTATACCCCAAAGCATCAAAAAGAAGTTGAAGGGATTTCCATGTGAAAGAGTTTTAAAATTGCTGGTATAGAAGATACTGTAACGATGTTTCCTGCCCTGAGGATAAAAGTGTGCTACTGGCTGGCTATAAGACTTTAACCACAGTAAAAAAAAAAAAAAAAAAAAAACCAAAAAACAAACAAACCAAAAATCCCCCCAAAACAGAGCAATTATGCAACCTCAGGAGCACCTGGGTAGAGGCAGTGAGGGAGGGAGGAGAGGGGCTGATGCCTTGAGTGTCACACAACCATAATAGTGAGAGGGGCCGTCACTGTCCCATCCAGGGATAGGACACACTGGCCAGACTGGAGGGCTCTGAGGGGAAAAAAGTGGGCCCAGAGAAGGCCTTGATTGTTGGGGTCAGATGGATGGCAGCACAGGCCGGCCTGTTCTCAGGAGTGCCAGGCTGTGCCATGGCTTCCTAGAGGTGGATCCGGCCTGGAGGCCCCTGGCGGCAGGCAAGGCTCTGCTCGGGGCAGCAGAAGACTCCCACCCTGAGGACATTTAGCACTTCGGCCACCACAGAGCAGCAGACACTGTCACTCACTTGAAGGCGCCCCCATAGCCGAAGTGCGGGTGAAGGGAGGAGCAGCCACACCCCGGACACAGCTGACACAGTTGAGGGAAGGCCGCCCCGTCTGCGCAGGGGACACAGCTGCCCGAGAAGAAACTGGCCACCGCTGCTCAACACAGAGAAATGGACCATAAGAGTGAGCAAGGCTGGCTACTCCCAGGGATATCTCCCAGCTCAGGCTCAATAGGGAATAGAAAGGCACCAAAGTACTGCAAACCCAGCCCCCGGTCAGCTACATTTGTCTCCTGGTCAGGATCTAGGGTTTTCAAACAGGAGCAAATTAACATCACAGGCTGGGACAGCTCAGTGAAGTCCCCTCTGGGGCCTGTGCCCTGGAGATGGGAGAACCACCTACAGGGTGCAGGCCAGCTCTGTGGCCAGCAGATGACCACCGAAGCAATCTCCAATACAATACCACACAGGCGGGAACTCTAGGGAAATAGGAGGGCCCTGTAGCCATAGTCTTGCTAGACCTTCTGCTGGCCCTTCTGTCCTTTCCTCTTTTCCTGAAGACCTGTGCTGAAGGAGGGGAGGACTCAGCATGAAAAGCTGTCACCTCTCACCTCCCAGATGTACCAGACCTCACCCAAGGGCAGCTGGTGCCATGAACCTCTCTGCTTCCTGCTAGGTAACTCCCTCTCCTATCTCAGAGTTTACCAATATGTCCAGCTAATCTCAGCTGGGTGACCCCAGTGTGGCTCATGTAACCATCCAGAGTGAAGATTCCAGCTTACCTTTCTCCAGGGGCTTACGTGGCTCAGGTAAGTCACAAAAAAGTAAGCCAATGGGGATGTTCCAGCCAGCAGACCTGCCAAGTCCTGTGTGGCAGGACTTCTTGCCTTGGAGCCCGTTCAGCTGGAAGTCAGTTCCCTTCTTCACCACGGCAACAGCAAAGTAGAAGGTCTGTGGATCTGCAGAGGGACAGGGTGAGGGGAAGGACGACCCTACACAGAGAAGTCTGGGCAGAGAAACATTCTCCACCATGGGGCTCTGGAGGAGGGAACGGGACCCTGCGGCCACCTATGTTGGGTTGGAGGAATCAGAAACAGCTTCCTAGGCCTACAGAGAAAATAAAAGGTAAGGGTACATTTGCCCCAGACAAACACAGGGGCAAGAAGGCCTCATGCATTTGTGTGCCCAGTGTTTTGTTGCCCTGGCCCTTGGTGTGTGTGTCTGTACATATCACCCAAGGCCATCAGGAAACTGGCTCCCTCGATGTATGCTCTGGCCCCTGGAAGAGGCTCAGAGGCTTCCTGGGTTGTCAGAACACCATGGTGTACTCAGAGTGGTTCTCTCTTCTACACAGTGCTTGTGGTTCCAGGGGGTCTCTAGGGACCCTAGACATATCCCCAGATCTGGTGGCAACTCAAAGACTATGGAGGCCTTGATGTGTCCCTTCACCAAAAGTTGAAGTATATTTATGTCTAACATCCATTACCTGCTTGCAAAACATAAGGCTCCATGTCTAGAAGTGACATGAGGTCTTCAAACCCTTCCTAGGTATTCAGAGAGAACTTACTGTCTTGTGTCCCATAGAACTCTGCTACTACAGGCTTCAAGTTGTTGGGAGCCAGGCCTGCCTCATGCACCAAACCCGCATCTAGTGTAACTGCATCTGCTTCATTTGCCTGCAAGAGAACAGACCAAGTGTTAAGGCAGCCCTCATGTCCAAGAAAGGCCCACCTGAGCTCAAATCAACAGGGAATGACTGTCACAGCTCATGGGTTAAGGCTAGAAGAATCCTCAGGTCAGCCAGACCACACATAATACCGTGGGCTCCAGTTGACTCTTTCCTGAAAGGCCACTTGGCCACTATATCCCTACCTCTCCTACACAGAGGAAGGGATAGGTTATTTCTTTGCCCTGGTCAGGGGTCTAGCCCCTGAACCAAACTTTTTTGTGGATTTGCGCTAGGTAATTGCAAAGGCTTAACTTTCCAGGCCTGTTGGAGCTGCCTGCCCCATCCCAGACCTGAGCACACCCAGGGCACTGCAGTGTCTGATGGGCATTGCAGCCGAGGGCTCTTACACCTCTTTCCACTCTCAGCCCAACCTGCATTCGGAGACCCCTTTTACACTGAGACCCAGTAAGACCTTCCTCAGGGAGGACCCTTTCCTGGGGGAAGACAGAAATCCTGAAGCCTCTTGTTTCCCCTCTGACTCAGTACACAATCCTCTCCTTTCCTGTCCTGAGTCCTGACTGCTGCAGGAGCCTTCTATTCAAGGCTTTCTCTGTGAATTTAGCTTCTTGGTTACTCTATGTGCTAAAACCTGGATTATTGCTTCTGTCCCTCCTCTTGTTGGTACAGTTGCCCCCTGTGATACCAAGCATTCAGCTCTCTCCATCTCAGCTCCGCTCTACAAGGTGCAGAGCTGAGACGAGCAACGCTTAATTCACCTTCTTAGGCCAGACAGCTAGTAAGTCAGGGGAGCTAGGGTTTGAGTTCAGGCAGCCTGAGTTCGTCTGTTTATTTTACACTATGCTTCTGTGAAATCTCATTTTTAAATCAACAAATCACTTGAAGTATTCAAGCTGCCTTCTGATTAAATGTATAGTTTATTGTCTCTCTGCTTGAACTCTTAAAGTGAGCCAATGTGTAGATTTTCCTTTTCTTGCCAGTTCTCTATTAACAGTTCTTAGTGATCAGATTATGAGGCAAAATGATAGCTCTTTGATCTTTGTTATGTGACAAGGAAATAATATGGCAAAATATTCCTTTCTTTTTCTTTTTTTCCCCTTCTTTATTTTAGACAGCGTCTTACTAAGTTGCTGACCCTGGCCTCGGGTTTAAGACCCTCCCACTTCATCTTCCCAGAGTTCTGGCATCACAGATGTGTACCACCACAGCTGGCCATGTGTTTCCAAGGTGCGTCCACACTGCAGCACATAAGAGAACCTCATGTAGTCTAAGGCTGAAAATAACTCATGGTATGGATAAGCCACATTCTGTTCATCCCTTCATGTATCTGTGGACATTCGGACTGTAAAAACGTATTTTTTAACTTGTGCTAGGGTTCAACCCAGGACCTCCCACATTTAGGCAAATGCTCTGCCGTTTAACAAGATCCTCTCAGCACCATAAAAATACATCTTAAATATGATAAGATATGTCCCCCAAAAGTTGAAATGGTTAATACATCTACTCTTTTTTTTTTTTTTTTTTTTGAGGCAGGGTCTTGCTTTGTAGTTCAGGCTGGTGAACTCAGCCTTGAACTCAGCAATCCTCCTGCCTCTGCCTCCTGAGTGCAGGGATTACAGGTGTGAGCCACCACGCCTGGCAACACATCTACTGTTAGTGTCATACGAATTTAGGAGATAAAACAGACCTTTCTGTTTCACATCTAGCCTCCAAATGTGAAATTCTTGGGGCTCTGTTTAACTCTGCAGACACCTTCCCGACCCACCCTTCACACTGCAGACAAGAGTTTTGGGAGAGGACCCAAGAGCCGTTCCTTTGACATATAATCTCCAGGAATGGTAAGGCATCATCTTGCAGGTGCAGAAGGAAGGAACCTGTGAGTAACAGCCAGGCAGCACTGACAGCTGGCCCCGCACCGCCCACCGACCAACCTTAGCACTTCTTCATTTCTCTGGCTCTACCGAGTTCCAACACTCCTCCTCTGTTATTCTCCTTTTAAAAACACCCAAGCCAAAAAGGAAAACCCTCCAGAAAAAACCACTCAGGTACCTTTGCATAAATCAGAATGGAGTGCAGCTCTTTTCTCTATTTACTGAATAAAATTTGCTTTCCACACTGCAACTGACTTCTGGCTATGTTTATCTCTGACCCCTTCTGTTCAGCCAGCCTCCTCCTCGCAGCCTGCCCAGTCCTGACTCCGCCCAGGTGTAGGCCCTCTCTTTGCACACTATTGTTCACTTCCGGGCTCTTCACCCTTCATTCTTCGCAGAGCCCAAGCCAGGGCCCATCTCTCCGATCTCAGCATCACTGCTTCCTTCTCAGAGATCATCGCTGACCACAGAGGCCACAGCAGTGCACACTCCACTCTGTCCCTTTGCTGTGTGTCCCACACTGTGAAACTGTTCACTCCGTGTATGTTTTACTTCCTGCTCTAACTAGGTTATGAGTTCATGCAAGGTAAGGCCCATTGTGTGTTTAATTCACTACTTCAGTCCCACAACCTGGCATAGGGTCAGATGCACAGGAACATCCCTGAAAGGAGAGGAGTATTTGTGGAGACCTAGCAACAAAGGGATCAGCCGGCATCTGTGGCTGCAACACCATACTTACTTCACTCATCTCTCATCTTCTTTCCAGTGATGTACCAAGAACTCCCAGCAAGCTAGGGTTGTAGCTCAAGCAGTAGCACTCTTACCTGGCATGTGTGAGTCCTGGGTTCCACTCCCAGCATGCCCCCCAAGCCATCCAGTAAGGCTATATAGACAATACTTGTTTCATAATCGAATTACTTTCTTGCAACTAGGTCATTAAATAAAGAGGTCACTAGCTAAGGAATCATATTTATGCACATTATAATATTCAGAACAAAGAAATAGTTGAAAGAAACCCTAACTTGATGACTGTTTTTATGTGCATAACTCTTACATGCAGTACTGTAATATAAACAGAATATGAAACTATAGTGCTGTACCATGCAGTACAATCAGCAAAGTTATAGTAGTGTGCTGTAGAGGAAGCCACCACAAGGCCGGACTGCTGCTTACCTCCCTGCGTCCTAAGTCCAAATGAGGGTCTAAGCAGAGGGGTATAAGTTCAAACGATTATTAAAATGCGCAGGTCATTAAACAAGGAACACCTGCATAAAAATTTTGATAAGAGCATAGTAGACATTCTTGGTTTTTTTCCCTGAGTTCAGAGAACTCAGTGCCTCAAAATTGTCACCTTTCAGAGTACAATGGCTTTTCCTTTATACACACATCAAAATGACCACTCAGATTTCTATCGTCAAAGTGACTTTAATAGCAGAGGGCTTGAGTGCCTCTCACTTATAAGCAAAGAACTGTGTCCAAATGACCAGAGAAGGACAAAGTGTAGATGTCCTTCCACCCCTTCGTAGGCTGCTGACTTACCGCAATGCTCTTGATACAGTCAAGGTGGGAGCTTTTCTTCACACAGGCGATGCGGGGACTGTCTACCGGAAGGACTTTTTTCAGGTTGTCACGTAAACTGGCACATTTGCTGGCCTCGTGATCTGACACAGCACACCACCTCACAATTTTCTCAGGGACAGCCAGACATAGCCCTAGTGAAGAGAAGCCAGCTGTGTGAGGATGCAGTTCTGCCCTCTGAAGGTCCTCCACAGCCACTGCCTTCTGTCCTGTCCTCATATACCTCCCTTTGGTAAACACCACAGCCAAAGCCCTGCACCCCAATCCGAATTCCCCTCAACCCCTTCCCTCACCACCCTGACCTCATTCAGCTCAACAGCCTTTCAGACACCTCAACACATGTGTTAAAGCCAGATTTTCTAATCTGTATATCCAATTAACTAGGCACATGCAAAGCACAAAATTTGGAAAGACTAAAACGCCAAAACAAGAGCCAAGGTCAGGACGCCACAACTACCCACTCTGGCAGTTCGATAAGAATTAGCATCTTTTAGAGCTAAGGGCACTGGACACGCAGAATGATGCTGTTCTGCCCAAGGTCATCCCACTGGTTAACAGTCAAGCCGGGCTTGGAACCAACACCTCCGGGCTCTCACAGGGCACAGAGGAGGCAACGCTCTGACTTACTTTGCTCCTGTTGGTCAGTAGTTACATACAAATAAGTAAAAAGATCATGCATTCACCGGTGGCACTTGTCACCCACCCTCTCATTAGAAATAACCAGAAACTCTCTCTATCCAACAGTCTTCCTTCTGTCTCCACACCACCCACATTGGCTGTCAGGAGGGAGAAAGCTGAGGCCAGTCGTACCAACTATTAAAATCTGTGTGCTTGAAAGATAAGAGCTTTGGCATCAAAAGATTCACAAAGCACAAAGCAAGAGGCTGAGCCGACTGAGTTGTTTTGAGGATGGAATAAAGATGGACCCTGGGGCGCTGACTACTGCAGCTCCCTGCTGTATCTCACCTCGGGCCACTGGGCAGACCCTTTTGATATTGGCCCTCGGACCTTCTACCAAATCAGGCCTCCCAATCTCTGCAGGCAAACCTATGTCCTTAGCCATGTGCCCCCTGAGGGGCATTCAGATGAGTTATTTGGGGCCCTCTTTCAAAGGGCTCACAATTTTCAGGGAGAGCAGATAACTACATCTGGAAGGCTCCATTTAGTGTGGTGGCAGCTGGAGTGGCAAGATGGCCTGACCGCCCAGGATGAGCAGACCACAGTCACCATCCCACAGCAGGCCACGAGTGTGCAGCAGCCTCTGCCTGGCCTGGCATCTGTGACCTCCCAGCAGGTGCCGGTATTACCGCTGACCCAGTGAGGAGCCTGGACAGCGTTTAGACCTACAGATTCTGGTCTTTTATACCATCCTCTGAACATGCAATGGCTCTGCCCCCTTAGTAAGACAGCAGCAGCATCAAAGGCTCCGCTGAGACGTCTGACTATGGTAGGGCCAGGGTCAGATCTAAGGGAGCATTTTAATGCCACAGCAGTGTGGACCGACCTATGAGGCAGCAGGGAAGGGCCTGGGTAAACTGCAGTTAGAGGTTTTCTGATTTACTGCTCCGTTGCTCAGAAAGTCACTGGACAGACAGGAGGAGCAGGAGGCGAGAAGCACAGGGACTGAGGGCTGGAGGCTCAGGCAGCGACCCTCAGAGCCGCTTCTGGCAGGGACACAGAAAGTGGGACGCCAGCGCTGCAGGGCCAACCAAAAGAAAAGCCCCGGTGCTTCCAGATCCAGGGCCCAGAAGATGCCCAGCCAGCTGCCCCAGTCCTGCTCTGAGCACGTACTCACCCAGGGCCAGGCAGACCAGGAAGGCGCCCGCGGCGATCTTCATCTTCCCTCCCTGCACAGCGAGGAGCGGCAAGTGCAAACCAAACCGCTTCTGCACCGCTGGCCTGTGCGCAGGCCCTATATCCCCTGCCAAGGCCAACCGGGCACAATCTTTGACCTCCTTTGTTTGAGCAGCTATTACCTAATCGCCTCATCCATCCCCCTTCCCTCTTCGCCCTGGCTATCGCCTCATTTCCAGAACAGTGGGACAAACCCGCAGATGGAGTCCAGCATGAAAGTGCTGGCTGGAAGGGAATGAAAGCAAAATCCACTCTTTGTTCCGGCTGCCCGCTCTGTGCCAGGAGCGTGGCTACAGCAGGCCGGGAGGGGTGGCTCTGTTCTGGACCGAGGGCTGTTGGACCTCCTGCCACATCAGGTCGGACTCATCAGGTCGGGAGAGGTGGACTCTGACCACCTCAGGAGCTTAGGAATGGCAGGCAAAGCCCTGCTGGGGCAACATGAGGGAGAAGAAAGTTGGGCTTGAGGTCTAAGAAGCAGAACTCATGAATTTAGGCTTGCCAGGCAGGTGCTGGACCACTACATCCCC
>PVIR01001524.1:0-121502 GCA_004026965.1 Petromus typicus | reverse complement strand
GCCGTGAAGAGCGGCCCGCAATGGGCTTGTCTTGAGTCGCCAGTCCATCCGGTCGAGGGCAGCCGCGCACTCGGCTCCCGTACCCCTCACTGAGAACCTTTCTCTCACACTGCCGGCTTGGCGTGCAGGGTCTTTTGCTGCGTGCTCAGCATGGGCCTTTCTGGCTCCTCTTTTCTCTGTTCGATTCTGTCTTTGAGAACCTTCCTTCTTGCCCTGCGCCGAGGCACCGGGCAGGGGGTGGAACTGTCGCAGGGGTCTCCACGTTCATTGTTCATTGCGCCCTTGTTACCAGATCTGTAGCAACCTCCAGAGAGGGAGATGAAACAGCAGCTCCCTCAGGAGTACAAGTAATACCTTCCTCATAAATTAGGCTCTGAAAACTTCCTTATATTTTAATGTAAAATGGAAATGTCTTCTGTGCAGTTTGAACCTTCATTTTGAATAGAAGTGGTATGATTGGCCTCAGCTGAGGGTTAGGGCAGACTTTGTGTGAGCCGTGGCCTTGTGGTCACAGGGCTGCGGTGCCTGGTGGGATGGAGACAAATCATGTCCAACTGGCAGGAGCTTGCTTGGGGCCTGAGGTTCCACAGCGCTGCCTGTGGACTGTTGAACTGCTGGCAACTTCAGTACACGTGATTCATAGTCCTGGAAAGGAAATTCACTCTTGACTGAAAAGTGAGGTTTCTCAAATTCCTTAAACGCTAGCCTCTGGAAAAAATACCTGAGAAATAAAGGCCCATATGAGTTGGATGGCCACTGGCCAAAGCTTATCATTCACGTGAGTAGCTGTCTCGGTCATGTGTGGAGAGCACTGCGGGGCAGGCGGACGGCTGGCGTGATTGTCAACTGAGCTCTGTCTGCATCTACAGCCTCTTCTCCGTGTGCGCCTGGGGCTCCTGAGAGACAGCACCTTTTCCGGTTTCAGTTCTGAGATTTCGGATTTCGGCCGTGTGAGCTGTTGTTCTCCAGGTTTTCCATTTAAGTGTTTAGGAATCAGGGTAAATGCTGCTTTACTCTATTAAAAGTCATCCTGTGTTAAAGAGCTTTTCTGAGGTGGACATGCGTGAGTCTCTGAAGAGCTGCAAGTCCCATTGCTGCCTTTCTTTTCCCTTCCCACCTGTCACCTGTGCGCTCTTTCCCTCCGTCCTGCACTGCTCAGTGCAGTCTGGTGCGCGGAAGCCACCCAGTGGCTAAACAGCAGCGGTCCGCATGTGCCATGTGCTGGACCCTGGGGCTGCTTGTTCCAGATCTGGTGTCTGTGTGATCTGCCCAGTGGGCATCGCAGCCAGCTGTGCTTCGGGACCTTCCGCCTGGTCTTCGGGGACCCTCCCTCCCTCCCTTTCCCTGCCTCCCCTGACCTGCTCTTTGCAGAGTGAAAACAACTCTGTGCTCATTGGCACATTGGCTTGTAATCCCAGCTGCTTGAGAGCCTGAGGCAGGGGGATCCCACATTTGGGCCCAGCCCCAATTTTAGTGAGACCCTGTCCCGAAGTAGGCTTTAGCTCCCGGAAGGCCCTGGGCTCACTCCCGATGCCACACAACAGCTGTGTGCCCTTTCCCAGCCAGATGCCCAGTGAATGCTCCTGCGCTGAAGCGCGTCTGCCGTGTATCCCTTTGCCTTGTGAGTCCTGAGCACTGGGGTGGGACTTTGCCTTCATTCTGCTATGAGTGCCTGGATTTCCAGCCTTCACTCCCTGCTCTCTTGAAGCTTCTCCTGGGTTCCCACCCCTTCTTGTCTTGGTGCCCTCAGGTGTGGCCTCTGAGTGGCCTCTGATGTCCTGCACCAAGCTGATGGGCTGCTTCTGCCACCCGAATAACTGTCACATAGCTCCACACAGTGGCGCCTGATTGCACTTGTGACAAAGAAGGACTCCTATTTTTGTGTTCATGAATCTCTGCCTTATGCACAGTTGTTTGTTTGAAGTCAACTCATGTAAGAAATGCCACATAATAAAGACCAGGTGATATATCAGCAGTTACTGTGTTATTGACAAAAGAATGTGGGTTTTTTGCTCAGTCTACTTTTCTATATTTCCAGTTTCTTTTGTTTTTGAGACACAAAAACTACACTTTGTAGTTCAGGCTGGTCCTGAACTCAGTCTCGAACTCAGCAATTGTCCTGTCTGTGCTTCCCGAGTGCTGGGATTGCTGGCGTGAGCCACCACGCCCAGCATTTTTGTATGTGATTACTGGGGATCGAACCCAGGCCCTTGTGCTTGCAAGGCAGGCGCCGGAACCACTGAGCTAAATCCCTGATCCTCCAGTTTCCTTTTATAACAGAAAAATAAACATAATTTTTTTGTACTGAGGATTTAACCTGGACCTTTGCATTGAGTTATATTTACCACTCTTTTTCTTTGAAAAATTGTTTTTGTTTTGAGATAGATCTTGGTTCAGGACGGGGTTAGGGTAGGCTCAAACTTGTGATCCTCCTGCCTCAGCCTCCCAGAGTACTCGGATTACAGATGTGCGCCACCACACTTGGCTAAAACCTTTTTTAAGAGAGAAAAAGCCATAGGAAGAAAGTGTTCACATAGGAAGGGTAGCAATGGAGAAGTGAGGGAGAAAGGAAGGAAGGGACAAGAAGGAAAGTGAAATAAAAGGAAATTTATAAAATTTATTAAAAAAGGAAAGAGAAAAAGCCTAAGCTGGGGGTATAGCTCAGTGGTAGAACACTTGCCTAGCTTTGACCTCTAGTACTGCAAAAAAGAAGAGAAGCCTGTCCTAAGAGTTCCCTGGTTTTCATAATTTATCTAAAGTTCTTAGTTTTTTCTGTAGAAGACAGATCTGTGATACCCTATTTTAAAGTAATGGGGTGCAGAACTGAAGTCTGTGCTAGGGTATGATTTGGGGCAGGTTTTGTTTTGTTTTTTGGTTTTTGAGACATGGTTTTGTTCGAACTCGTGGTGATCCTCCTGCCTCAGCCTCCGCTGTGCTTGGCTGAGCAAGCATTCGATTCTTCTGAAGGCCCCTGCCCTCCTGGGTCCAGTGATAACTCATGTCCCTCATTAAGTTACTTCCCTACGTTTCCCAGGACAAGTCCTGCCCTGCCCTCTCTCGGTTACTGTGGTCATTTTGTAACTATGCCACTTCCTTGGATTTCTTTCCTTCAAACATTTTTAATGAGAGTACAGTGTGTAGTGTGTTGTTTGTACGAGTACCAAGTCCAAGTTGTGCAGTTAAGAGTTTCTCATAGTGATGAGTGACCTTTTGCCTTCTTGTTCGAAGGGTATCAAAGAACATTCCAACAACCAAAGATGTGGAGCCGCTGCTTGAAATTGATGGAGACATAAGAAACTTCGAAGTGTTCTTGTCTTCAAGGACCCCGGTTCTTGTGGCTCGAGATGTAAAAACCTTCCTGCCATGCACTGTGAATCTGGACCCCAAGCTCCGGGAGATTATTGCAGGTGAATGATAGGGGACACTTGGTTTTGACTCTGAAATCCTCAGAAAGTTTCTCCTGTCCCATGAAAAGTTGATGCTTGAGCTAAGCACCACACAGGAGAATGAATAAAATATAGGAGTTTGGGAATGTTAAGAAATGTTAGCTGGGGGCTGGGGCTTTAGCTCAGTGGTTCTGGTGCCTGTCTTGCAAGCACAAGGGCCCAGGTTTGATCCCCCTGGTAACCATATACCATACTGGGTGTGGAGACTCACGCAATCAGTACCATATACCACAGTGCCAGGCGTGGTGGCTCACGCCTGTAATCCCAGCACTCAGGAGGCAGAGGCAGGAGGATTGCTGTGATGTGAGTTTGAGGCTGAGCTCAGGGCCAGCCTGAACTACAAAGCGAGACCCTGTCTCAAAAAAAGAAAATGTTAGCTGATGTGGTATTACATGCCTGCAATCCCAGCACTCAGAGAGGCTGAGGCAGGAGGATCACATATTTGAACCCACCCTGGACAGATCAGTGACTTAGGGAGATCTTGTCTCAAAAAAAGGAAAGAGAAAGAAACGGGCTGAGACTATAGCTCAGTACTAATGCCCTGGGTGCCACACCCGGTGCCTCTACTGCCGAAAGGAGTTACTCGTTAAGCCCCCTCCCTCAGGCCCTGGAACTGGGAACCTGGCTGCTTTTAACTCTCAGGTGACAGTCCACTACAGCTTTCCTGTCTCTGCAGAGGAGGAGGAAGCCTTATGTGTGTTGAAGTTTTCGATTTGATGTGGAGACTGGGGCTGGAGAGGTGACACTCGGGATCGGGAAGTGCAGTTCTTGAGCTACTTCACGGAAGGGTGGGGTGGCAGAGGGCAACCTGGGGAGAGAGTGCACGGCAAAGCAGGGCGGGCAGAAGAAGCAGCCAGTGTGAAGTAGCAGAAAGCAGCCCTCTCTGTACCTTACATTCTGTCCAGCTTACACCCCCATAGGGCAGAAGCAACCCCACCAGGGTGGGCCTTTGCATTATCCACACCCAAAACTGCCAGATCAGGCTATAGTCACATACTTAATCCCCACATCACTACTCCTGATCCAGTCCCCTATGAAAAGCCCACCCAAGGCCGTATGAGGTGGCAGGGTTGGGGGGGAAATGGCGAGGACTTCCAGACAGCAGCCCTAGCCCCACCCTTCACTGAAATGCCCTGCTCTTATGATAAAGCTCTGCTGGCTGCCCTTGAGTTTTCCAGGAATTGGGAAAAGGTCACCTCACGATAGTCCCATAGGATGTGGAAGGTGAAGAGGGACGCAGGACAGGTCCTGGGGACCCTGCACGGGGCCTGTTCTGCATTGGGGAACAGGATGATGGTGACCAGAACGGGAGGGAGCAGGAGAGGGGCTGTGCAGGGGCTGAGCCTGGCTAGGATTAGACAAGGGGAGTGAGTTCTCACGCCACTGCACAGGTGCTGCTGGTGGTCCCGGTGAAGAAATGTGCATCATAGCATCTCCTTTGTGGGGGACGGTGTGCATGTGTTGGAGCAGCACACTGGGCCCGTGCAGATCAACACTTATTAAGTGGCTCATTCAAGGCCCGGTGTAGAGCTCAGCTGTGAAGCATGTGCTGAGCACACACCCGGCCCTGGCTCAGTCCCTGCACCAGGAAAGCTGAGCCAGTCAGCAGTCGGCGCCTGCGTTCTCTGCAGGACCTGTGATGGCACTGGTGTCCCGGGGCATTTCCTGTCTGGGATCTGTCACAGGTGGATGAGCCCTGTAGTTTGAATACCAGCAGTCTTAGATAACCTTGGATGTGCTAGTATTTGACAAGTCTGAGTCACTGCGGTTGGTGACACCTGATGAGTCATAAGGTTTGTTGTTACCTCAGGTCTCTTCAAACCCAGAGTAACTGATAGGGCTGGTAACTGACGAGACAGGTGAGTCCGGATGTTGTCGCTTCTCAGATGGTGACCAAAGGTTTTGTGCACAGCAGCTGAGCTTCTTGAACTCGGGGTCAGGTGGGATAGCCAAGATTCCTATCCTCTTGAACCCATCACCCCTGCAGAGAGGCCGCCATCCACATCAGGCAGGAAATGGGCTTCACTAACACACATGTCCTTGTTTCTCTGTCCTGGGTCTGATGGAATCCTGCAGATGTCCGTGCTGCCAGGGAGCAGATCAACATAGGAGGGCTCGCCTATCCCCCTCTGCCCCTGCACGAGGCTCCTCGGGCGCCGTCGGGATGCAGTCAGCCCCCCTCTGTGTGCTCGTCCTCCACGTCCTTCAATGGGCCGTTCGCCGGTGGAGTGGTGTCCCCACAGCCCCACAGCAGCTACTACAGCGGCATGACGGGCCCCCAGCATCCCTTCTACAACAGGGTAAGCAGCTGGGGTCTCTCGCAGCCAGGAGCTTCCTCCGGGAATCACCCAGGTCTGCTGCTGAGAATTGTTTTTAAACTGTATTTTGACTTTAAGTAAAAGGTAAAGTTGAAATGTTAAACAGGATTTTTGAAAATCAAAAGAATTTCTTATTTTGTATGCTGTAGATCTCTAAAGAATCAGCGTAGTTTTATTTTCTTGATAAGAAAGTAAACTCTACAAAGTCAGTGTGAGCATCCATTACTTTAAAAGAATCTGTTTCCCTTTTTGGTGTACATGGTATAACAGCTTCTATTGACATTTACAACAATGACAGCTGAAATTCCTACAGCAGTTCATTTTACCTATACTAAATATAATTTGTGTCTTTTAAATGTGAGAGGATTTGGAAAGATACTGCTTGTAAGGCTCAGATGTTATTGCCAATTAATACTGCCTTAGTTCATTTTTAGAATTTGATCGAAGGTTATCTCCAGTTATCTATAGTTGCTTACTTAATACAAATGCAGTTTCCTAGAAGAAACACAATGATCAGAAGGAGTCAAACCTTACTGGGTTTAGTTGCCTGAGCTGTCTGTTTTCACTTCTGACCTCAAACACCAATATTTCCTGGAGAGGAAGGGGCTGTGGCCACAGCATGCTGCTTCCTGGACCTGCACTGAGAGATCATTCCAATTTCAGAGCCTGCTGAGTGTCAGGGTCTGGAGACTCTGGCACACAGAACAGCCCTGTTTCTGGAATTCGGATGCTCCTCACCTCCTTCTGTAGTATTATTCAAGGAAACATCGAAGCCTGTTGCCTTCCTAGAAGAATTTCATAAAGCTGAAAAGAAAGAAGTTTATGATAAATCTGGCCAAAAAGGAGCTCAGAATTTAAATTTGCAGTTTTTGAGAAACACTGGTCATGTTGACAGGGTGCTGTGGCTCGAGGCTGCAGGTGCTACTCCTCATTGGTCTGCAGAGAAGAGGCACCGGTCAGCGGTGATGCCTCACACTGCGTTTCTGTCCTCATACAAGTGAGCCGTGTGGTCGGCAGTATGAAGTACAGGCTTAGAGCGGATGGGTTTCCATGAAGTGGCTCATCTGCTGCCAGGTAACGTTTTGAGGCTGAGAAGCTTAAAAAAAAAAAATTACCAGATCATCTAGGTTGAAATCTTACATATACTAATTTCAAAAATAACAGTGATGTCTCTCCACTGGGGAGGCTGGAGGAGTGTTACCAGTTCCATCCCAGCTGAGGTGACCTAATTTAACATTGTCTGAAAAATAAAAAATAAGGGCTAGGATGTAGCTTAGCATGAAAGGTGGGTCTGATGGAATTATTCTAATTTTAAAACATTTCAGATGTTTTCTTTCTGTTTTTTTTTTGAATCAGGGTCTCACTTTTTGTAGTTCAGGCTGGCCCTGAGCTCACTATGTAGCCCAGGCCAGCCTCAAACTCACAACAATCCTCCTGCCTCCCGAGTGCTGGGATTCTAGGTGTGAGCCACCGTGCCCCGCATTGTGATGTGTGGTTACCGGGGGTTTGAACTCGGGACCTTGCGCTTGCAAGGCAGGTGCTGGAACCACTGAGCTAAATCCCTGGCCCCTCAGATGTGCTCGCTTTTAAGCCTAGTGATTTTTCTATTGTTTTTGCTTTTGTTAATTGTTGTTTAGGTCTTAAAAGATAGTCCTCTTAAACTGTCAGGAGTAAAGACAGCAGGGAAGGTGAGCCTCGGAAACGGAGCGCAGGGACTCTGCGTCTGTGTGTCTCCAGGTCCCCGAGGCTGTCGTTCCAACCTCTGGACTTGAGACAGGGTGTGTTCCATGGGGCACGAAGTGTGCTGGATCAGGGTCTGGAGACCTCGGCACATGGGACGGCCCTGCTTCTGGAATTCATGCTGAGGTTCTTGTGTGATCCTTTTCAGGTTAATTTTTTTTAAATGGAAAAGTATCCTAATAATATGTTCCAGTAAGATTCTGATCTGCTTTTTATAAAGAGAAGGTGGAACAGCATATATAGATCACTTAGAACCTGACACAGAAAAAGCCTGTAAGCTTCCTGAAAGTGTGAGGTTACATTTGTGTCGAACTGTTAGGTGCAAAACTTTATTATTTTTAAAGCTTATATTAAGTGAAGAATATAAAAAATGCAAATAATATGTCAAATTTGGGCTTACAAAGTATGAAGGAGGTCTTTTTATTCTTTTGTTTTGTCACTTGCATTAATACTTTGGAGTTGTGTTTGGTTAGTTTCATTTGTTAAATCTCATGACACTTTGATTTCTGTGATTGTTCATTTTCTGTTACGTGTTTCTCCATAGCCATTCTTTGCCCCATACCTTTACACGCCAAGGTATTACCCTGGCGGCTCCCAACACCTCATCTCACGTCCGTCTGTAAAAACAAGCTTGCCTCTCAGAGAGCAGAGCAGTGGCCTAGTAAGTATACCAAGGGGCGGGATGGCGTCAGAAGTGGGGTGATTGACTTCCGGAGCAGAAACTGCAACGAGTTTACAAACAATGTTAAGGAATTTGAGTTATTACCAACGTGAAATGCATTTCATTCTATTTGATGGTAAATTTTCTGGGGAAGGAAAATGACCCGCAGGCTCAGGATGACATGTTGACTCCTTACAGCCAGGTATTTCTGGCTTGGAATGTAGAATTTGTTACCAAGACTTTAAAAATTAATCATTACATCTGCTGATTTCTAGTATGTTTTAAAAGGAAATACATATATGGTATGTGTGTGTGCATGTGTGCATGCGTGTGTGTGTGTGTGTGTGTGTGCTTGTATACATGTGCTATGGTCTAAACAAGGATGTAGTGAAAGAAAACCATTTCTGTGTAATGGCACAAGTAGGTTAGGGGGAATCATTGAAATGTATTAAAGACAAAGTGCATTGGCCTAGTTACCTTTGTAGGGATTTCTGATGACAAACTGAGTTCAGGTGATGCTGAAAAACAAAGGTGTTCATGTTGTTGTAATCAAACTGAAACGCTGCGAAGGGGGCGTGCGGTGCAGCACTCTCATGCTGTCCTCATCTACCTGCCGCTTACCCTGCCCTCTCCTCTCCTGTCCCCTGCTAGGCGGTTATCAAGGAGGACGCTGCCGAGGGGCTGCCTTCCCCCATAGACTCCTCGAGGGTAATGGATGGTCTGTGGCCTAGATCGCTGGCGTGTGTGGCTTTGCAGCTCGGCTGCCCTTGGCGCCATGGCCGCACTTTACTAACTGCACTTGCGGCGTGGAATAGCCAGTCGGTGACTAATCCTTAGAGCTTGTGGACTAATTTGCAAGTGGATGCCCAGCTTTGTCCTGCGGTCCCTCCTGCGTTTCCCCTTCCTCAGTGACGTGGGTGGGTCTTTGGTTCTCCTGTGGGCAGGGATTCTTGTCAGCAGCCATCAGGACTGACCAGCTTCACCTGTTCCTTGGGGGTGCAGTGCCCTTTTCACCTTTGACGGTTCTGATATGGCTTCTACCTGCCATTACATGTGGAAAATCACCTGTGAGAATACAGAAGACATGACCTTGGGTGCCAGGGATTTAGCTCAGTGGTTTTGGAGCCTGTCTTGCAAGCGCAAGGACCTGGGTTCGATCCCTGGTTAACCACATACAATACTAGGTGTGGAGACTCACGCCCAGCAGTAATCAGTACCACATACCACAGTGCCAGGCGTGGTGGCTCACGCCTGTCATCCCAGCACTCAGGAGGCAGAGGCAGGAGGATTGCTGTGATGTGAGTTTGAGACTGAGCTCAGAGCCAGCCTGAACCACAAAAGCGAGACCCTGTCTCAGAAGAAAAGACATGACCTTGATAGTGTGCACTTTCTTCTTCTGTTTATTAAAATCTCCAGACCTAACAGGTTCAGGACATAAAGGAAGTCACATTGTCTGTACAGTGTACTGCATTTCACTGATGCTTTTATTTGCAAACTGAATTTCATTTATGTTTGCAAACTACATTGGGGAATAAGCAAAGCTGTGGTTATTTTTCCTGCACAAACACAAATAATGTGGCCGAAAGCATGGAATAAATTAAGTTCGTTAACTGAAATATTCCTATATTTCCTTTACACTTTAAGGTTCTTTAAAAAGTAAACCCATAAAGAATGTCCCTTAGCCATGTGTTCAAGACTGTTTTGCTAGAAATATTTGTATAGAACCTTGAAATTTTATAGGGGCTGGATGTGTTGCTCCATGGTCCAGCCCTTTCCTGACTTGTGCACAGTCTTGGGCTCTTTCCCTGGCATGGCAGAAAAGAGAAGAACCAAATTCTGTTTGAGCACCTGGGGGATATCTGGGTCATTACCACTCAATGCAGGACTGACTTGTGGTATAGTATAAGTCCTGTGTGTACCCCTTTTCTTTTTTTAAAAATTTTTTTCTGGAGCTGGGAATCAGACCTAGAACTTTGAGCATGCTAGGCAAATGTACCACTGAGCTTCATCCCCAGTTTGGGGCTATGCTTTCTCAGCAGATGGTGGTTGATAGCTTTTGTAATACAGCCTTGCTATAGCAAGAGCTGTTCCTGTGCTGACCCTTGAATGCAAGGTGCAGTGGTTTTTTTTCCAAAGACCATTGGGAAAGGCCATTTTTGCAGTGAGTTTTTGGGGAAGGGGAAACAATGGCTCCCAAGCCCTGTTAGGAGCTGGTAACAAAGCCTAAAAGTCCTCTGCCTGCATTAGTGTTTCTCTCCAGTGAAATAGCCCATGACTCATTCATCTTTTTCTGTTAGAAGCTAGTTTGATAATTCCTGTGGTTGGTAGCAGATGCTCACCAGGCTTCCTCTGCTGTCAAGGGCTTGACCGCGTGTGTAGCATGTGAGGTGTGTTCTCTGGGGCCCGGATGTGGCTCTGGTACCCTGCTTGCCTGGCAAGTTCCTGAGGTTAGTCCCTGATACTGGAGAAATGTTTTGTGGCAGAGTGGTCCAAGTAGACACATAGTCCACTGTTACTGAAGGCAGTGGTGGAAGCACAGAGCGCTGTCCTGCGGCTGCCACCGGTGCTCTTGAGCAGCACTGATTGATGGCTGTCCACTGTCACCCACTCGCCTGTGCTGCCACACACTCCATGAGAAAGGCTGCCGTCAGAAGTCAGGGGCTCAACAAGCATTTCTGAGCAAATTGTCACTAGGGTCACAGCATAACATGAGAGGAAAAGCCAGACGGGAAAGGGTTTGCTAAATAATAGGTAGGCTCATCTGTTTTTGTCACTGGAGCCCTGACCACCCTTTACAAGACAGAGCTGAGGGAAATGGGTGAGTTTTCTCTCATTTAACATTGTGGGGTTTTAACTTGTGAATTCAGCTAAGTTTCTGTCAATTAGGTTGTAAACAGATCCGTGTGTTTCACAAAGTAAGGATGTGTAGAATGTGTGTGTGTGTATGTGTATGTGTGTGTGCCGGAGTTTTCCCTATAGTTTTATCACTGAGGAAGAGTAAATGCCAGTTCTTAAAAGATGGAAAAATAAGTGAGACCCACAGTATGCTGGGCCAGTGTTTCCTATTCTGGGCAGAGAATTTTTTTTCAGGAATGAGATGAAAATCAAAACTCTGGGACCAGGGATTTAGCTCAGTGGTTCTGGGTGCCTGCCTTGCAAGTGTAAGGGGCTGGGTTTGATCCCCAGTAACCACATACAACAATGCTGGGCTTGGAGATTTACACCCAGCATCAATCAGAACCATATACCACAGTGTCGGGCGTGGTGGCTCACATCTGTATTCTCAGCACTCAAGAAGCAGAGGCAAGAGAATTCCTGAGTTCAAGGCTTGCCCAGCCTACATAGTGAGCTCAGGGCCAGTTTAAACTACAAAGTGAGACCTTGTCTCAAAAAGGTCTAAATTCTGGTTCATAAAACCAGGAGAGCAGGCCCAGGCCCCACTCTCAGGGACAGTTAGAATGTATTTAGATTTATACACATGAAGACCATACCTGGCTTAGTTGCAGCGAGAGAAGTGTGAATGAGCACAGAGATGCAAGATGAAACCCTAAATGCAGAGGGCCAGCCAGAGGGCCCACTGTCCTGTTGTGATTCTGTGGAGCTCAGTAAAAAGTCAGATACTGCAAGAAAGAATTCAAGAATTCTTTAAGAATTTAAAACTTCCGGCGAGTCAGAAGATCCTGAGTTCTATCCCTGGTAACCACAATCCACAATGCAGGGCATGATGGCTCATGCCTGTAATCCCACCACTCAGGAGGCAGAGGTGGTAGGACTGCTGTGAGTTAGATAGAGACTTTCACAGGCTACATAGTGAGCTCAGGACCAGCCTGAATTACAAAGCAAGACCCTGTCTGGAAAAAAAGTCCTCGTGAGTCAGGTATGGTGGTACATACCTGTAATCCTGAACACTGGGAGGCTGAATCAAGAGAATTGCAAATTAGGCTTAGCCTGAGTAGCTTAGCCACGTAGCAAGACCCTGTCTCAAAAGAATAGAATAGAATGGAGTAGAGTGGAATGGGTTGGGGATGTAGCTCAGTGTGAAGGCCCAGAGTACAATCCCCAGGATCACAGGAACCAGCAATGGAACCACTGTGCCTCTCTGTGAGACATTCACCCCTGCAGTACCTGTGTGGTCTTCTGGGCACTGGCATCTTTTCACTGCATGGAGACACCTGGCATTTTGATGTGGGTGACATGTACTGGTGAATCTCCTGGGCAGCTCAGCCAGGAAAGGTTTAGGGCCCTAGAAACTCACCCTGAGCTTGAGTGCAGAAGGACAGTGCCCTTAGCCTCCACATCGCTCAGGGTGCTGCAGCAGTGGCATCTGTGTAACCCAGTGCCCTCCTGAAGGGCAGGGCTACTGGACAGCCTGTGTGGGCAAATCCCTCAGTGACAGTCTGCTATGACCTCCAGGAGCTGTGTGAAAGATGCTACACAGCCCTGCTCCTGCCAGCGCCTGTCCCTGGATGAGCATCACTTTTAACGGAAGGAACAGCCTGGCCTTTTCGAAGCCGCCTTCCTGACCCTACCCATTCTCACAGGGCACTGCTGGTGCCTGCGTGCCATGGCTGGCACCGAGCTCCAGGCAGGGAACAGAGCAGGGAGCAGCACGCTGCCGCAGCCATACGGGTATGGCGTTCTCAAGCAGCTCTTCGTCCTCACCTTCTCAGGGCCCTAGCCAGCGGCAGGTCGCTTTTCACTGGGTGAAGGTCGTAGCAGTAATTTGTGTGGAGTGTAGTTGTAGGGATTTCAGAATTGCAAAGGCATTAGTCCAGTATTGTGATTTCTGGGTGTTCTTGCCTGTACTTAGAGAGACTGATGAAGGCTGTTGGCTTAATCTGTTTCAAAAATGCAGGTTTTGCTTTCCATTAGATAAGATCTAGTTCATGGAGTGGCCAAGAACAAAGTGAAAAACAAGGGCTCTCGTGTAGAAAATTTTTATCTCCGCCACTGGATTGGAGCATGTGAACTCTGCTCACTTGAGAGTGTGCCCAGCCAGCCGGCCGCCTCTGCTTCCTCAGACGAAGCCTGGACAAGCAAGTCCGGGCCCGTGGGGACCCCGTGCCTTGGCGGTGAACCCCACACACTCTGAACAGCACCTCAGTAGTGTTTGCACTGTTTAGCAAATGCAGGAAGTAATACAGTTTTTCAGTATACTTTAGTGAAAGGGAAAAATAAGTGAGTACTTTTCAGAACTCAAACAGAAAACAAAGCGAACACTACTGAGGTGCTGTCCAGAGTATATGGGATGTACACTGTTTAAAATTTACTTATAATGAGATTGGTAACCTAGGAAATGAGATCCCACAACAGACTCAGGATACTGCTGTTAAAAGACATAGGTGTTAGGCCAGCAAAGCTGTACTTTTTGTTCTGCTAAACAGTGATGTAAATTAACTTTGAGGCACTATTGTCCATCATTTCTACACTATGTTTAAGAGTATTTGTGACTACAATAATAAAAAAATTTTTTTGTGTGAGGTTTGAGACAAATAGCTATAATTCCACCACTCTCAAGGCAGAAGCAGGAGGGTCATTGCAAGTTTGAGGCCAGCCTGGGTTATCAGTGAGTTCAAAGTCAGGCTGGACAGCATAGTGAGATCCTGTCTCAAAAAAAAAAAAAGAGAAAGCAAGCCTATCTGCCACGAATTTAATATAATTAACAACAGTGGTTGTTTTGTATCAGAGCTTTGAAAAATCTGCATTGCTAAAATAATTCTGTTAATCATGGGCTGTAGGGTTTTTTCTCTGTTATAGTTATGATTTCTTGGGCTAAGAGGTTCTCAAAGCCTTGCTTTTGAACAGGGCATCTGTGACAAACTACCTGCCCAATGGAATATCCAAAACTGAAAGTATATTTCCAAACATAAAGTACATGTGGCTAGTTATTTGATTTTATTACATGATTACATGGTTGTCTAGGTAATTAAGCCTTATTATTAGTTGGCTTAAAATTTAAGCTTATATTCAAGGCCAGCCTGGGCTACATAGTGAGTTCAGGGCTAGCCTGAAGTACAAAAGAAAGACCCTGTCTCAAAAAATAAAATAAAATAAAATTTAAGCTTATCAATTGGAGAGGTATTGAATTTTCACAGCAAAATTGACCTACCTAGTTTTCTGATTGAATGTATGGTGCATAGTTTATTCCTTTAATAGAGAAAATAAGAATTTTGAGCATACAGTTTTAAAATTCCTGAGCACACATTCATGAAATTAACATGTGCTTGCTTTGTGCATGCGTGTGTGTGCGGAAGGGTGGGATCAGACTAGGAAGTGACAGGCATGATAGGAGTAGGTCCTCCTTGTCTTTCTGACATTCTTCACTCTGTTCTGCTCCTTCCTGAAAGCTATGTGACTATGGGTCTGACAGACAGAGACGGGTAGAGACGCGCTTGTGCCGTAAATCGCTAGAGCCCCATGGCTCCTGCATGCCGGCGGTTACACATCTCTGCTCGTTTCGGTGCCTTGGGCTGACTCTGCACTTGCTTTTAGCCCTTTTATTTGGTGCTCATTTCTGGCTAATCAGCTTAGAGCTTACTTAATAAATTTATTAGATAATGTTTCAGTGTAATTTTAGTTACTTACATTATATAATGAAACACTTACCTCATGGTAATTTTAAAGTTTTGATAGCTTTACTTTTACCTGGAGAGATTCTGACTTGCATGCATTTTGAAGTTTATATTTAACTGTGTAAACAAACTAACACTGGCTGCCTTCAGTTTTCTATGTTAGAACTGTGCTGTTAAAAGATAAATTCTGATTTATAAAATCAGTTTATTGAAATCATCAGTGCTTATAACAGGTAAATTTCAAGTAAGATTGCATGATAAATGTTATAATTTGAACTATTCTTTGTCTTCTCCAAGAAATATATTCAGTATCTATTAGGAATTTAAGTTGTTGAAAAATCTTTGTATTTCCTTTTTTTGTGCTTTCTTCTTCCTTTCCTGGGATTTCTATCTAAAAATCATTATGTAGATTACAAGATTTATTTGGTTTCAAAATAATTTTACTATATATGATTATTGTAGACAGGACCTGGCAGGTAATTACTACTTCCCATTACTCCAAGAAACACTTAATGGTTTTCATTAACTGAGAATTTATCCCTTGATAAAGCCCAGCTTAAAGATAGTCAAATGTAAGATTGTAATTGTGTTAGTATCTGATGCCTGTTTGCATCTGTTTTCTCTTATAAAGTCATTCAGAAATAGTAAATATTCTATATGCTCCCCAACATGGGAAAAATAAACTATGTTTTTGTAATTTTTGAATCAAAACCAGTCAGTGTATAAATAAGTATATCCACAGTGGAGAGACAGGTTGGGGGAAAAAATTTTTGAAAGACAGAAGTAAAGATCATTTGAGAGAGAAGTATTGCTCAGCAGTCAGGGAGCGAAGTGCTGACAGACGGATGTCATGCGTGGCCCTGGGAGGGTGGCGCAGGAGGAAGTCAGATAAGGCTCCTCGTGGGCCACGTTGCTGGTGTGAAGTGCGTGGAACAGAGAGGCGGTATGGCTGCCACTGCGGGGGCACAGGTTTCTTCTGGGGTGAAAAAGATGTTCTAAAAGTGATGGTTCACACTGTAAATAAACTTCAAAAGTTCTTGAATTGAAAGGGCAGGGATGTAGCCCAGTGGCACCACACTTGCCTGGCAAGTGCGAGATCCTGAGTTCAATCTCCAGTAAAAAAAAAAAAATATTCAGATGCATATTTTAAATAAGAGAAATATATGGCATATGAATTACAACTCAACTATTTAAAACACACAAAGGTAATGCAAGTACAGAATTAACAATTCATAGAAAGCATTTCCAAAGTAGCTGGTGGAGAATTAAGATTTTGAACACCGGTTCTGTTCATCCAGGAGGGAGGCAGAGCAGCGTGTAGTGATGTGAAGAGTGATGAACACTTTCCTGTCTGTGCTTTCAGTGCATCCAACCATGGACCACATGTGTCACAAACTAAATTTATATTAGTAAAAAACAAACTGTAAATACATGTGCTTTGTGCAGTGTATTCCTGGCCGTTCGTCTCCCGGCTCACATGTGCCTGACTCTCCCAGGATGACTCTGTCCATTCACTTGGCAGCAGAGTCTGTGCCTCCCCATGAAGTCGCACACGCTGTGTCAAGATGGCACCGGGGCTGTTGCCTTGCGTTACTTTTACGGCACAGAGGAGGCTCCGGTGCATCCCGGGTTTTTCAGGAGACTGATTTGGTCCCAGAGGTGACAGGAGGGAGAAGCACATTGTCAGTCCGCACGCATTCTATGCATCATCCGAGGGCTAGATTGAAGGCAAACAGGGTAGACGATTATCTGTGTTACTCCTTGATTTGTCCTCACTGTGGTTTTAGTGTAAATAACCTCTTCCGAGTTGGGGGAGACTAGGTAGGAAATTAGAACACCTGGTCCGTTAGGGTTCCGGTCCGGGGACCAAGACTGGCTGTGTATGACTGGAAGCCTCCTGCAGCCCCTGGGCGGTCAGAGGGCCTGCGGGCCAGTGCTGCGTGAGTGTGTGTCAGAGCATCAGGGTGTCGCTGGCCTCGCTCGCTGCAGCAGGGGTGCCCTTCTCAGGGAGGCTTGAAGGGCTGAGCCCGCCTGGCTCCTGCAAGTTCTCTTCAGACGCGTGCTGTGCTGTGTGCAGCACCTCTGCACTCCTGTGGGAGTTGCAGTGGCCCATCTGACCCCAGCACATTCCTGACCATCCTCATGGTTCTCATGTATATTGGTTTTGGTAGTGTCACCGAATGAATTGTTCTGTCGCATGAGCCTAGATCTCTAGTGGTAAATGCTCTCTTGCCTGTTTTTTCCTCAACTCACCAGGGATCTGGCCCGACCACTGGACCAGTGCTGTCCCTGAACTCAATGAACGTGGACGCCGTGTGTGAGAAGCTGAAGCAGATCGAGGGGCTGGACCAGAGCCTGCTGCCCCAGTACTGTGCCACCATCAGAAAGGTGACACACACGCCCTGGTGGCCTTGTCAGGACAAGGGCCCTGGGTCTGTCTCCAGGGAAGGCCTGCTAGAGGGCATCGCTGTGTGAGAGTGGGACTTGCTGTTTGGCGCCCTGGCAGTGCCCTGTGTCTTGCTTGGTGAATTGGCTGTTTACAAAGTGACCTGTGTCTGAGCTGTTCCATGAGAAAGTGCTCTGGAGCCACGGGGACACACTGAGCTGAGCTCACCTCCCAGGGTGGAGCCAAGCACGTGGAGGCTCTTTCTCCTGTGGTCTATTTTGTTAAGTGTACAGGTCCAGAATCCCTAACCTGAAAATCTGAAATCCAAAGTGCCCTGGAATCTGAAATTTGTAGCTATGAGGATCAGTGTAAGTGTCAGACGAAGGTCTTCAGGTTGGGATGCTCTGCTGCTGCAGTCCTTGTAGACATTCCAAAATCGGGAGAGCCACATGTGAAGTGCTGTGGGGCCAGTGACCAGGGGAGACGCCCGAGCACCAGCGTGCCTGCGGGACTCATAACTGTTGACGTGCACCACACAGCGTGGGCTTGCAGAGCTGGCGCCTCTGTGGACAGAAGCCTGCTGCTTTGGAAAGCTGCTCCGGGGTCTGGTGGTTCACACCGTGTTTGTAGGCTTGCAAGGAGGCACCAGCCAGGCAGTTAGCTGGGTCTCCTTACGGTGATTCCCCCCTAGTTTGACTTTTCCATCAGTGTTAAAGTAGAACGTCAGCGGTAAGCCGTTGATATTGGCATACTTCAAAGAATGAAGAGAGTGTTTATTTAGAACAGTCACCAGCGTGTGTTGACACCATTCTCCTAATCTCTGCCCGCCTTGGGCCAGGCGGTGCCAGCAATGCCAGCTTTCTTGAGTTTTGAGTGCTGCCTGCTGGAGCCAGTAGCCTGACTGGCCCAGCCCACTTGCAAACCCAGCCCTCTGGCCGTGGGAGTTCAGGGCAGCGAGTCTCCAGCTGCTTCTGTCAGGATGGGTTTCCTCCCGCTCTGTTAGGGTGGCCCTGGGACACACCGCGGCACTGTCGGGCGACACTCAGAATGCGCGGGAACCGGAACATCCTTGCAGTTCTGGAGTTCTGCTACAGTAAAGTCAGGTTGCAGAGCCACAAAATCAGCACACCGCCTATTAGCAGCGTGTGAGAGCCTGACATATGTCGGGAGTTAGGCGGCGGCCATCTTTTCCATGAGCTGACCCCATAGCTGAGGAGCCAGCTTGTGAGGCACTTTATTTAGACTTAACTTTATCTCCAACTGACACCCTCAGGACAGATGTCTTTCCTCCCCTCCCGGCAGCTCTGTTCATCTTCGTCTTTTCTGAGATTAGAAAAGAAAGATGAACAGTTTGTCGCCTATGGCAGGGTGCCCAGCAGGCAGCAGTGGGGAGGGTCAGGTCGGGGCACAGTCCACATTAGTCTGTGTGCTCAACCCTTGGGGTGGAGGAGGAGCTTCTTCTGTTCAGACTCTGCTCCTGGTGACAGCATCACGCGGGACGGCGGCTTTTTGGGGTCAGCCATTGTAGTCTTCAATCACTTTCTTAAAACGAAATATGTGTATTTTTCAGTCACTAGTAGTTTAGCACATTTTACATTTTGTTTATCTTTATAGTTGTTTTTATCTTTTCTTCAGGCAAACATAAATGGCCGGGTGTTAGCTCAGTGTAACATTGATGAGCTAAAGAAAGAGATGAACATGAATTTTGGAGACTGGCACCTTTTCAAAAGCACGGTAAGATATTTATAACATCATTTTATTAGAGCCAGTAAAATTGTTTATGACAGTACCAAGTGTTCTGCTCACCACTAGCATCAGGCCGAATCTGGCCTTGGTGGAGCAGCTCTGCCTGCCTGGCGCTGCATGTGCAGGTCCTAAGGCTAGGCCAGGCTATGACGGCCCTCAGCCTGGCTGTCAGGCTGCAGACCACTCGCCATCTGCCCCTAGTGGCCCCAGACCTGTCACGCAGCGCCCCACACCTGATGGCTGCCCGCTGGCTGTAGTCCAGGCCTGGGCTGGATTCTTTACCCTGATCAAAGCCAGCTCTTCTACTTCAGTGACACATTCCAGCTACATTTGTCAGCTTTTAAGTTGTGGTAGCCATGTAAGGAATGGGCCAGAGTGTCCTGCTGTATAGAAATGATGATTTTTGTCCTCACTTTATCAATTAAATAAGATGTACTGCACATTCCTTAGAAATTCCCTGATGGGCTGGACACTTTCTCAATTCCATCATAATTCAGATTTTATTTTAAAAAATGATTTCTTTTAAAATTTTTATTCTTTCTTTTTTCAAAATAAATTCTGGAGACATGTTGTTGCTTGTGGTTCAAGCTGGCCTGGAAGTCCTGCCTTTACCTCCCAAGTACTACGGTTATAGCTGTGCACCATCACGCCCTCCCTCCCAAACTGTTTCTCAAGCTTCTGATGTGTGATCTGTCTGTGTAGAAGTGATGTTTTCCCTCCTGTCCAGATACTAGAAATGAGAAATGCAGAGAGCCAGGTGGTCCCCGAAGACCCCCGTTTCCTCACTGAGAATGCCAGCGCTGCTGCTTCCCACGGGGAGTCTGCCCGCCGGTCCTCACACACAGAGCTGCCACACACCGAGCTCTCTGGCCAGGCGCCGTACACGCTCAACTTCAGCTTCGAGGAGCTCAACACCCTGGGCCTGGATGAGGGTGCCCCGAGGCACAGCAACCTGAGCTGGCAGGTGAGTGCAGCCACAGAGAATCCGCATTGGGGCCTGGCCTTGGGCACTGCGTGTGCTGCCCTCGGTCCTGTAGGTGGTCTCAAGGGGAGCGATGCAGAACAGGAAGGGCCAGAAGAAATAGGCGAAGGGGCAGGAGGGAAGTAAGCGGGGGTGAGATGGAGCTTGGACAGAATCCAGCAGCCAGGGAAGCACTGGCCAGGGAAGGCAGCACCTGGCAGGTTAGCTCTGTTTGGTGGTAAAAGTATTTTCTACCTTAGATCACTCTGTCATTGCATATCAACACCTTGGGTAAGGGTGATGCATTTGGCGATGAGCTGAGCCCACTCCTGGCCCTATTGTCTGTCTTGGGCCCCCCTGTGCCTGTGTTACCGGATGAGCCCCTCAGGGTCTCCTAGGGAGCCTTCCCCTGGCCTGGCCCGGAGGCCCAGTGCCCATCTCCACCCTCAGTGTTTCTGGGAGTCCTGGAGAACTGTACTCCACATATTTCGAATGTTACAGACACAAATGCCTGTATTTCTATGCGTTTTTAAAATGTATTTAAAATAAATTCATTCTGTGCTAACATAAATAACATTTTTATGAAAAAGGACATTTTTATATTTTCCAAAAAAATCAGAAGAGGGTGGAATTGTTTCGCCATCAGTTTAATGCTTGTCTTCGTGGAAGATGATAAGGTCACCTGTGTGTTGCCTCCTGAGATCAGGTGACGCACACACCTGTAGCACTGATTCCTCTGTAGTGGGGCCTGGTGCTGGCCTCATGCTGCCCGCGCTGCTCCGCAGAGACCATCCTTCCCTGCTGTGACTTGTTCCTCTTGAGCTCCCCGACCCTCCCCTTCCACTACCCCTTCCTCCTGCCCTTTTTTTCCTCTCTCTTTTTTCTCCTGCATTTTCATCTGCTACTTGAGTATGTTTTCTTCCTCTAAAATGATATTTAAAAGAAATTTCAAGCCAGAAAATGAGAAAGACTTAAACTCCTTGAAGACTAGAGTGTTCCGTTGTAAATCTTACTAGTCTCTTCCAAGAGGAAATTTTAGAAAAAATAACCTTACCTTAAATAAAATTAAAAATTTAAGATTACCTAACATAATCTTAAATACTTTTCAATGTTAACACTAAATTAACTTTAACAGGATTATTACTAAGGGCACAGCCTTTGTTAACTCAGGGCAGGCAGAGTTCCCTTGACAGAACTTGGTATTTTGCTGACTTCTCGAGTGGAGTGTGCATGTATTTCTTAGCTGACTCTCCTTTATTTTCCCCCATCTGAGTGTCGTCTTTGTCTCCACAGTCACACACTCGTAGAACACCGAGCCTCTCAAGTCTCAACTCGCAGGACTCCAGCATTGAGATCTCCAAGCTCACAGACAAGGTGCAGGCCGAGTACCGGGACGCCTACCGGGAGTACATCGCACAGATGTCCCAGCTGGAAGGGGGCCCGGGCTCCGCCGCGGTCAGCGGCCGCTCCTCCCCGCACAGCACCTACTATCTGGGGCCGAGCTCGTCCGGGGGCTCAATCCACTCCGGCCTGGAGCCGGAGAAGGGGAAGGAGGGCGAGCCGAAGCTGGATGAGGCCCGGAAACCCTTCCTGGGAAAGCGGGCGGACGTGCTGGACTACTCATCCTCGGGAGTGTCCACAAGCGATGCGTCGCCCCTGGACCCCATCACGGAGGAAGATGAGAAGTCTGACCAGTCGGGCAGCAAGCTGCTTCCGGGCAGGAAGAGTGCCGAGAGGCCCAGTCTCTTCCAGGCCGACCTCAAGTTGAAGGGCAGTGGGCTCCGCTACCAGAAGCTGCCCAGCGATGAGGACGAGTCAGGTCCCGAGGAGTCGGACCACACACCACTGCTCAGAGATGACAAGGACAGGAAGGCTGACGGCAAGGCCCCGGAGCACGGCGCTGAGCCCCTGCGGGCCCTCGTCAAGGCCAAGGAGTACCTGTCGGATGCACTGCTGGACAAGAAGGACTCCTCAGACTCAGGCGTGCGCTCGAGCGAGAGCTCGCCCAACCACTCTCTGCACAACGAGGCGGCTGACGGTGCGCAGCTTGAGAAGGCCAACCTCATCGAGCTGGAAGACGAGGGCCCGGGTGCCCGGCGGGCACTGCCCCACAGTCTGAGTGGCCTGCCCGAGCCTGTACTGGCCCGTATGTCCATCTGCTCAGAGGATAAGCAGAGCCCTTCGGAGTGCAGCCTCATCGCCAGCAGCCCTGAGGAGGGCTGGCCCGCCTGCCCCCGGGCCTACAACCTCAACCGGACGCCCAGCACCGTCACACTCAACAACAACTCTGCACCCGCCAATAGGCCTAGCCAGGGCTCGGAGGATGCCGAGGGTATGCGGGAGACCTCACAGGCGCTGCTGCGGCCCGGCCCCGGTCCCACTGCGCTGCAGAATGAGAACCTGAAGAGCCTGCCGCACAAGCGGGGCCCACGCACCAGCTACACCCGGCTCCCCACGGAGCCCTCAGAGCTGCACTCGGGAGCCCCGACTGACAGCACCGGCTTTGGGGAGGAGAGAGAGAGCATCCTGTGAGATGGCATGGGAGCAGTAGCTGGTGCACTTCCTTCCCAACCAGAAGTACATCGGCCTTTGGCAGCGGCTCTGAGAGGAGATCTGAAGAGAAGGCAGCTCAGAGACCCTGAACGGGCTCCATTTGCAAAAGGAAGTTAGGATCCCTTTGCAGGACCAGAATTCGTCAAGCATGGAAGACATCGCGTTGGGTGAGCCAGCTGCATCTCCCTCCTAAGGCTTAATTTAGAGAAGGCTGTGGCATCCAGAGTAGTGCAGAAAGTAAAGGTGGATGCCCAGTCAGTTAGAAACCTGAGTTATCTAGTAGAAAAATTGCTGTCAAGGATGTGAAACTTAAGTAGAAAATAGAGATTGATAGAAGTTTAAAAATGGATAAGAAAGCCAGGCATGTTGGTCCACACCAGACCTCAGCACTGTGGGAGGCTGAAGCAGGAACATTGCAAGCTCAATCTCAGTCTGGGCCACTCAGCAACTTAGCGCAACCCTGTCTCAAAAGGAGAGGGGCTGGGGATGCAGCTCAGTTAAGGCCCCGGATCCAGGCCCCAGACCACCAGAGCTGGTGAGGAAGTGAGCTGGCAGGACCGCTGCACCCGTGGGCCTGTCCTGTCCTGGAGGAGTCCCAGCTCCACCCAGCACCTGCCAGCTGAGCCTGAATACCTGGGAGGGGATGCTCACGGCCCTTCCCCCACTGCCCAGCCTCTTAGTGAGCTGAGCGCAGAGCGTTCTCTGGAGAGAGTTGGCGACGGGGAGAGAACAGACACAAAGTGCTCGTGGGAAGTAACTGCGTCAGAGACTGGGATGACGGCTGGGAGATGGCCAGGAATCACTTCATTAGCAGAAACCAGATCCTCTCCTCTCCCGCGACAGAGTTCACGTCTCTCCTCTGTTCCCAGATCACCACTGTAATTCTGGAGGCATGTTATAGAAAAGGAAAAGCTTTTAAAATAAAAAATGTAAAGTAAGAGGAGAAAAGCTAAGACTGGAGTGAGCACAGCAGTGCCCCTTAGTGCTCCCTGGGAGCCCTTGGGAGAGCGCCCTTGTTAGGCAGCACCCGGCTGTGCAGGGCGGGTCATAGCGGCCTCCATTCACCAGCGCTTCTGGCAGTTTGGTTTGCAAATTGCAGCGGTGACAAACACAGACGGAGCCATCCTTCCCCAGGTCAAAGAACAGACTGAGATTGCGTCCCAAGGCCGCCTGTGCTTCAGAGCTGCCTGCATGGCCGCCCTTTGCGGACTCCTGCTCGTCTGGCCGCTGGGTGCTGGGTATCGGGTAGTGAGCATGTCCATAGTGTGTATTTGCATGAACCTGAAGAGGGCAGGATGAATTCCCTCTACCTTCCCCAGCCAGTAACATTGTGTCGTCTCCAGTGCCCGTCGATTGTGTGGTTGTGGCTCTGGCTGTCCGATACCTTCTCAGTGGCAGCGCCCGTCCTCCGTAGGTCTGCGGTAGTGTTGCCGGTGTTGATTGTGCAGATAGACACAGAAAACAATAAAAGCTGCATGCTGTTGTGACTCGTGAGTTCTTATTCACCACAGCGGACAGTGATTTGTACATCTAAGAATAAAGTCACTTGTGTAATCATTTCGTCGCATGTGTGAAGTTGGTGAGGACTTCCAGACCATGGCACCAGCCACCCGGCCAGGTGTCCAGAGGGACTGCTCTGCGGAGAGCGGCCGTCGTGAGGGGAAAGCGGCCCTGAACACAGCAGCACGCTGGGAGGGTCCTCCCCCCTGTGCCAGCAGGGAAGCCTGACAGAAAATGGGGGACAGTCTTCAGTCTTCTGCGCAGGAAACTTAAGGGTGGGCTGGGCTTTCTGGACCGTGCACAGAATCGCAGCGCTGGGAGGACTTTCCTCTGTTGGGAGGGTTAGGATCAGCTTCCCAGTGCTGGGAAATTTAAGCACTCATAGCCAAACTAGCATCTCCAATATCAAAAAGAAAACTAGACTTGGCAAGCTGACACAGGAGGCTGAGGCAGGAGGAGTTCTATGAGTTTGAGGTCAGCCTGGACTATATAGTGAGACCATGTCTCAAAAAACTTGTTTTTGGGTTACATTTTTACTTAGCTGAGACTTCTTTAAATAGTAATCAGAATGATGTTAATGGCCCATCTGAATGATTTTAGAAGTGTATTTGCTAAAACCCTTGTCTTCAGATTATATTACCTGCATCTCCCAATCGTGCAAGGAAAGATCTGTGATCATTTTTCCCTTATTAATTGAGAATTTTTAAAAATTTTTAAATATTTATTGGTACATTACATATATGCATCATGATTGCACTCCATAATGTGGATTTGTACCAGTATAAGACACAACTTTATTCTCATTTTTTCCCATAGCCCTACCCACCCTTCCGCCCCCGATATACATAAAATTTATTTCCTTTTTTGTTACAATAATCATGAGAATTTTTTGAATGAAATATTTTTTTGTTCTGTCTAAAATACTGTACTATGAAAAAGCTTGAAGATCACATGCTGTTGGGTCACACCAGGAATTCTCAGTCCATGTAGAAGTATCCCACAGCTTAGAAGACCCCTGACCCCTGGCTGACTCTGAAGTCTCTCGGCTCTCCGGAGAGAAGGGGAGCCGGGCACTGCCCCATGTCTGGCGGTGGGATCTCGGGGTGCACAGGTGAGGGGAGCATGGCTTGGGGCTAGTGTGGCGTGCTGTCTTTCACCACCAGGTCCCCGGTGAACTGGAAGTCCGAGGCCAGCACCAGATGGCTGTGCAGAGGCTGAGGGACCCGGGCGGGGCTGGCTGAGCAGGAGGCCGGGAAGCCTTGTGTAACTGTCAACTTTTCATGCCTAGGAAGAAAGCACTGTCATTGATGTGGATAGCTCCTCTGAGAATTGAGACTAAGGTACGTAAGGCCCAGCTTTCCAGTCTGTGCTCTCTGCCCAGGTTAGGGCCCTGGAGTGATGGGGGCGGCCGCTGTCACCTCTGCCCGTTGTCACCGTGGGAAGCCCTGGCTGTGCGGGCGTGTAGGCTCGGTGAGGGCAGAGGTACTGTCCGACCTGACAGTTGTCAGCCCAGCAGACAGACTCTGAGGAGCTGCGGAGACAGCAGAACCTCAGCAGCTGGCGTGACCGCGCCGGTCCCCACCCTGGGAAGGAGAAGTGTTCACCTGAAGGAACCCTGGGAGCTACTGAGCCGGCGCTTTCTACTCCTGCTCCAGAGCCATCAGTGGGCGCCTCTTGGAAAGTCCATACACCCTGACTAAAGACCAGCCAGCGTGGCAGGAAGCACGAATTCCCTTGTGCTGTGAGATGCAGGCAGTGTCCTGTTCCAAACCGCGGGACATCCGGAATTGGCCTGCAGAGAATTGACAGTAGTCCCTGGGTTATAGCTCTGTAGCAGGGCCTTGCCTGTCTCCTGTCAGGGGGCTCTGCTGGCCATAGTGGGACATGCTTGCAATCCCAGGTGTGCAGGAGGCTGAGGCAGGAAGATGGCTGGGAGCTTGAGCCCTGCCTGAACTGCCTAGTGAGACGTAGCCTCGAAGTTCTGCATACAGACACACGTACAGGTCTTTGTAATGTAGCTTTTCTAGTGATATCAGGAGCCCTTAGTCTTTCTGTGATCCAGCAAAATGTAACAGCAAAGTAAGTTGTTAAAATATATACACTTTCAAAATAATGTGAAAATTCAAGTGAAGCCATCGTAATTAGAGGCTGTCTTGGTTATTCGCGGTGGTTCACTTATCTCCTTGTGTCTTTGAAGGCATCGGGTCTAGAGCTGAGTGTCTGGCCTTGCCCTGCACCTGCTCCTGTTTTGACAGCTCCGTCTCCGGCTTCCTGTCCAGGTCCAGCTGGAAAGACGACCGCCTCGGGGCCCTGCCTGCTGCCCGCTGACCCCTGCCCCCTGCCCAGCGATCATGTGGGTCGGGGCTTCTGGCCGGGGGAGAGCTGCGGCCAAGGCCCTGAGTGTGCCAGCCTCTGCGGCCCATGTGCCGTGCCCCAGTCTGGAGCTGCCCACACTGTCTCCCATGCTGTTTGTGGGCACTTGTACAAGCTGTATATTGTTTTCATTTTGAAATGTTTTCTCATGGTTTTCTTCCTCTGTTAGCTGTTGAGTCTTGGTTTGCTTTTTTGTTGGGTTTGGTTGCCTTCTGCTCGCCTTCCCCACCGCGAGAGGCCAGGCTTTCTCCCCCGCTGTCTGGGCTCACCTGACCTTCAGATCTCAGGGACAGAGCTGCCCACAGGTACCGAAGCCACAGCCACAGCACGGTGTGCGTTTAAACCGAGCCTGCGGAGATGCCAGCTGGACAGGGTCCTTACTCATTTGTTCAGCAGCCTCAGTCTCTTCGTCTGCAGAAGTACAGGCGAACTGGCATGGTGGCACACACCTGTGATCCCAGTACTGTCTGAGAGGCTGGGGCAGGAAGGTTGCCAGTTATCAGGAGCCTGTCTTGCAACAGAAATGGTAAAGGATTATTCCTCTGATAATCGGTCCTGCTTCCCCAGTGCTTATGCCAAGGCCCTGTGCACAGGGAGTCACTTTGCAAACATGAGCACCGTGATCGGAGACTGGCCTTGATGCCTTCCTGGGGACTTGCAGCCGGGTGGTAGAGTGGCACGGGAACCACATCATAGCTGTGCAGACCCTGGTGTTTAGGCTTGCTCAGTGTCCAGCCTGTTTGCAGGGCGATCTCTGTGCTGGACAGAATGGTGTGCCCCAAGTTGTGGGGACTTCATTCTGCTGCAAGACAGAAAGGGAGAGCCTAGAGTGAGCTCAGTGTGGGAAAACACAAGGTCCTGAGTTCTATCCCCAGTACCAAAAAAATAAAAGAGGGATCGACAGCATCATTTGTGTGACAATACACACACACACACACTCTCTCTCTCTCTCTCTCTTTCTCTTTTTCTTTCTCTCTCTTTTTCCCCTTAAACACATGCACAGCTTTAACCCCAGTCTTTGGGAGTCTGAGGCAGGATGATGACCAAGTTTTTAAGACCAGTCTGGGCAGCACAAAGAGACCTTGTCTTGAAATAAAACTTATAAAAGGGGGCCGGGGATTTAGCTCAGTGGTTCTGGCACCTGTCTTGCAAGCGCAAGGGCCCGGGTTCGATCCCCGGTAACCACATAACATATTGGGCGTGAAAAATCATGCCCAGCAGCAACCAGCACCACATACCACAGTGCCGGGCGTTTTGGCTCACGCCTGTAATCCTAGCCCTCGGGAGGCAGAGGCAGGAGGATTGCTGTGATGTGAGTTTGAGGCTGAGCTCAGGGCCAGCCTGAACCACAAAGTGAGACCCTGTCTCAAAAAAAAAAAAAAACCTAAAAAAAAAAAAAACTTATAAAAGGTCGAGGATGTCACTCTGTGGCATACACTGGCTCCTAGGTTCAGTCTGCTGTACAGAAAAAGTTCTTAATGAATAAGAGTCCTCTGAATTTAGTGATACATACAAAGTTTTCCAAAGAAGACCTTAGTTTTCGCTCAACATTATTTGTAAATTGAAAAATCGAGGTGCAAAGTGTTTCCTAGAATGCTGCCACTTGTCTCAATTTAAGCAAAATTAATCTCAACATTGTCTAAATTAGTCTTGTTCCAGCAGCCCTAACAAATGAAATGTGGTATTAGACCCTGGTTTAAAAGGGAGTGACTATTTTGTGCAGCCAGGGATCAACAGCAAGGATTTTAATTGAAGTTTCACGTAAAATGTCAGGCATGCGCTGCCATACCTGGCTGTATCCAGCTTGATGTAAAACTGCAGCACACAGAGACTCAATGGGAATAAGGACACTGACCGTGTTGTACAGCTGAGTGCTGCACACCTGGAATGTCAGCACTTGGGAGGCTGAGGCAGGAGGATCATCCCAAGAATGAAGGCCAGCCTGCACTACACAGTGAGACACTGTTTCAAAACAAAACTGACAAGGGCCAAGAATTTAGCTCAAGTGGTACTATGTCTGCCTTGTCAACACAAGGGCCTGAGTTCGATCCCCAGTACCGCAAAAAACACAAAGTCAAGTTATGGGAAAATGAAGATCTAGCTTTGTGTGTACATTTCATTATCAAAAGATGACTCACAGGTAAAACAAAATCTGCACCATGGCTTTGAATGAGTAGAAGAGAAATCAAAAGCTTAGCATTTGTTCTGCCTTTTCAGAGGTAGCTGGGTAGGTTTGAGGAAAACAGGCGATGGGTGATGAAAGGTGGTTTTCTCTCTGTGACCCAGAAACCAAGTTTGCACTGGGAAATCATAGCATTTCCCAGATCTCAAGAAGCAAACAGGTCAAAAACACAAATAAGCACTTTGTTCATGCCTCTGCCGGCCGTGGTGCCCTCGCAGCCGTGTGTCACCAGCCCTGGCCCCGGCACCGACAGGCGCAGTCTGCTGGGAGAGGGACGCCTCTCCGGCGGTGCCGCTCGGCCCTAACGCGCCTCTGCTCAGATGGGTTGCTTGAGAAGGGTTCCTGGAGACAGCAGCTCACAGGTTTACTAATCTCCACCTTCCCCTTGGGGGGTTGCTCTGTGGCAACTGGAGTACTGCCAAGGTGGTAGCACTTTACTTAAAAAAAGCCCCAGTCCGAAGAAATACAGCCAGGTGTGGTAGCATGTGCCCAAAGAAATAGAGCCAGGTGTGGTAGCATGTGCCCGACATCCCATCCCCTCCCCCCCCGCACTATGAGAGGCTGAGACAGGAGGGCTGTGAGCTGAAGACCAGCCTGGGAAACTTAGTGCTTTCGTGAGACCCTGCTCAAAAGGTTAAAAATGACTGGGGATGGGGATGTAGCTGAGTATGAAGGTCCTGGGTTAATAACCAAAGAGAACCCCTGGATCTGCGGACAAGCAGTTTGGAAAATTCTAACCAGACTGCTTTCACAGAATTTCACAGTAGGAGTGTGCGGCCAGGACCAAGACCCGCGGGCCTGGGGTGGGGCGTGCCGTACGGACCCGCGCCTCCGGCCCCTCCCGGCTCTCGCAGGAGCGCACTGTCCACCCCAGCACAGGCGTTGGTGGCCGAGGGCGAAGCACCTAGACCATTGCCGAGGTGGACCTAGCCAAGCGAGCGCTCGCGATGCCCTCCGGAGTGCTCCAGGTTTGGACTGTAGAGGGCCAGGCCTCTTCCTTCGCCGTTAAACATCCGCAAGGGCCGTGCTGCTGCCCTGGGGGCATGTCCTGCGTGGGCCACTTCGGTGAGGAACGCTGAAAGGGGAGGCACGCGCCTGCGATCCCAGCACTTGGGATGCTGAGGCAGGAGGATCCCTGCGATCCCAGCACCTGGGAGGTTTAGGCAGAAGGATCGAAGTGCGTTTGGGGCTAGCCTCAGATAGTGAGTTCATGACTCCACGGTGAGACCCTGTCTCAGAAACGACAGCACAGTTCGTGCAGGCTGTGCACTCGGGCTGGCTGGCTCTCCCCCACCAGCAGCTCCAGGCGCCCAGGTAACCACTGTCCACGAGCGAGCACCCCGGAGAGTTCGGACAGCGAAGTCTGCACCGCCACCTGTCCAGGCTCGAGCGGGGGCCTGGTTTGCAGACCAAGACTTATTGCAGTGTCACTGGGCGCCTCCTCCAGGACCTCCATCCTCTCTACAGAAAGGCAGCCGAAAGTGGGGGGAGGAGGGGAGGCTCACTGCCCCTGCAGGCCAGAGGGAGAAGAGAGAAGCATCCGGAGAGAAACGACGTCATATCCGGCCTGTGCAGGCCCGGAAGCCATTCTGCGCCTGCGTAGTGTGGCCAACTCCTCGTGATTGACAGGTCAAGCCGTTTGCCCAGCTGCCTGGAGGAACCGTGTCCTGGCCTCTGCCCGTCTGCATGGGCACGAAGCAGCACAGGGAGGGTCTGGCTCCCTGTGACTTCAGCGTCCACGGGGTTTTCGAAGGTGTCCTCCGCAGGTAATTCTGAACTGAAAAAGAAAGTGTTTTTTTCTGTTTTTGTGATATTGGGAATTGAACCCAGGGCCTTTGCACTGAGCTACATCCTCAGCTGTTTTTATGTTTTATTTTGAGACAGAGTCTTGCTAAATTGCGTAGGCTGGCTAGACCCTGTGATCCTCCTGCCTCAGCCTCATATAGTGTGCCGCCTTTCTTGGCTAATTAGTTTTCTTAATGATAAGAAATCTGAATGGATTGATTCATTTAACAATGAGAATTTTTTTTTTTTTTTAGGTTTTTTGAGACAGGGTCTCACTTTTGTGGTTCAGGCTGGCCCTGAACTCAGCCTCAAACTCACATCACAGCAATACTCCTGCCTCTGCCTCTCGAGGGCTGGGATTACAGGTGTGAGCCACCACACCCAGCACTATGGTATGTGGTACTGGTTGCTGCTGGGCGTGAGTCTCCACACCCAGTATTGTATGTGGATACTGGGGAATCGAACCCGGGCCCTTGCGCTTGCAAGACAGGTGCCGGAACCGCTGAGCTAACTCCCCAGCCCACAATGAGAATTTTTTAATAGGGACATTTAACATAATGAAGCAATTTCTGTGGCTCCACTTTTATATAAAGCACATAAGATAAGCATTCTATTGGTTGAGGAAAGACTTTTTGCAAGAATTGATATTTCCATTTTATAGTCATCTAGCAGGGTACCTCTAAGTCAAAGAGTAACAGGAAAAATTAGTAGTTACTTGATAAATCCTGGTAAAGTCTTTATTCTGTGATTCCCAGGAATGGAGAAGGGCTCCAAAGAAGTGGAGAACGTCCCAGCCAAGTATTTCAGATTCTTCACCCTCGCTAAAGTCAAGGCAGATGCCCTTGAGCTGCCCTTGGGGAGATGGTGAAGACTAAGGTGGGGGGGGGGTCACCTCGCAGCGTTGGCACCACGCTGCTGTCTCATTAGCAACTGCTGTCATTCCCGTGGACTTGCTTGGGTGAATGATTTCTTGGGCCCAATACATGAACGGTTTTTTAAAAAGCAGGAATAAAAGTCTTGTCAAACACCTGCTCATTCTGTTTAAAACTCTGCATCCATGGAAAATTAAAATAACTGAAAAGCAATTGTAGTCATCTCATTAAGAGATGCCTGGGGCTGGGGATTTAGCTCAGTGGTTCCAGCACCTGTCTTGCAAGTGCAAGGTCTTGGGTTGATCCCTGGTAACCACATACAACAATGCCGAGCGTGGTGGCTCATGCCTGTAATCCCAGCACTCAGGAGGCAGAGGCAGGAGGATTGCTGAGTTTGAGGCTGAGTTCGGGACCAGCCTGAACTACAAAGCGAGACCCTGTCTCAAAAAACTATAAAAAAAAGAGAGACCCCCTGTAAAATATTATCTTAGTGTTTATAACAACACTAGATGTTGAAGAAGAATTTATGATCAAAACATTTTTAATTTCTGTGTCATTGTAGAAAAGTATGACATCGTAATTTAATTAATAACTTCAAATGCAGAACATGCATCATGTTAGAAATAATATCCTCTGGGGGAAGTTGTAAGACACCAGTTCAGAGGAAAAATAAAACAACGGCTTTTGCTCCTAAAGATGTGTCTTAAATATGGCTGATTGTGACCCTTGAGCAGCACTGATATTCCGGTGAATGCATTTAAGAGAATGATGTAGCTGTTTTGGATGAAAATTAATTTTGCAGACATTGAAACTGCTGAAAATTTGAGCTGGCCCTTGAAAGACTGAGGCAGAAGGATTGCTGTAAGTTCCTGGCCAGCCTGGGCTACAGAGGGGTACATTGTCTTAAAACACCAAGGGGGGGGGGGACAGAGGATCCCTCTGCTGGCCAGCGGCGCCACCCCTACTCCTGCCCGATCCTGTCTAGTTGGAAATGTCTCTTAGGGTTCACACCCTCGCTCATGAGGAGCAAGACGGGAAGTGGCCTCCTCGAAGCACCATCGCATCCTTCCGTGCAACTAGGGCAAAAAAGCCTTCTGCGGAATACGCTGTGTGTTTAAAAATCTTCAATAAATACTATTTTCAGGTTGCGGATCAACATAAAATTTAGGATTCAAGTGTCTTGCCTCTACCACCACCCCCCTGGTAGAAATTGTCCCAAAAGTGTTTTATATTTCCAGAACATTTTTTTGTGTTTTGAGACAGGGTCTCATTAGGTAGACCGGACTGGTCTCAAGTTCACTATGTAGCCCTGGTTGGCCTGGAACTTGCAGCAGTTCTCCTGCCTCAGCCTCCTGAGTGCTGGGATTACAGGTGCGCCCCGCATATCACTTCCAGAATTTTGTTCTTTGTCTATTTCAGTCAATCACTGAGACCTGGAGATTATCACCTTCATTACGAGATGAAGAAGATCATCAACTCTGTCTACATTTCTAGTATTAATGACTTTCCTGCAGCACACTGCATCTATCTTGGGGTGAAGAATGGGGGAAGGATTTCTGAAGTCTGTCATTGGTTACAATACCTGGAATTCATTTCATCTGACCCCTTTGTTTATTACTGAAATAATCATTTCAAAGCCGAAACATTTAACAGTAAGCTTTCCTAAATAGAAATTATACATATGTGATACATATGACTTATGCATGGAAATTATACTGCTATGCCCACATATAAATTATACATGTATAAGCCAGGTGTGGTGGCACATGCCTGTCATCCCTGCACTCTGGGAGGCGGAGGCAGGAAGATTACAAGTTCAAGCCCATCCTAGACAACTTAGTGACTTTGGGAAACCCTGTCTCAGGATAAAAAAGGGGCTGGGGATGGAGCTCAATGTGAAGGCCTTGGGTTCCAACCCCAGTACTGAAAAAAAAAAAAATCACACACACACATTCTACAAAGGCAGGAATAGTTTTGTTATACCTGAAAAACATGTATTTCATATACATAATTTATATATATTGTTATATACAGTGCGTATCATGCCATCAGATGTGCCACCGTCGAAGGCTTGCTCGGTGCCCAGGTGCCCCAGCAGAGTGTACCCATGTGTGATGGCTGCACTTGTGGTGCCTCTGGGCTCCCGCCGAGGGAGCTGTGGTCCAATCCCTAAAAAAGACCCAGAACCATGACACCTCACGCTTCAGCAGCTGGAGGAAATGCCAGCCTTGCTCCTAAATTGAGAGCTGTAGTGGTAAAGCGAGATAAGCCTGGGGGCGGCGAGTGGCCAAAATTATCCCTGCCATTTGGACCAAACGTTTTTTGTGGACCCGCGAGGCAGCTGCAGGGGAGGCGGCTTCTCCACAGAGGCAGCTCCTACCCGCCTGGGCAAGTGGCGATGCTCGCCATGTGGGCTACCTACCCACCCATCCACGGCCCCAAGTCCTTTTCCTGTTTGGGGCAGGTCCCTGCTCTGCAGTCCAGGCTGGCCTTGAATTCCCAGCAGTGCTCCTGCCTCAGCCTCATGAGTACCGGGGTGACACATATGCACCCCGTGACACCTGGCTGCTCTCTCTTTGTATAAATAAAGACATACAGTTTCATAGTGTGCATCTGGTTAGCAAGAATAGATTTTTACGATTTCCCACGTCAGCAGTAAGTGAAGGATGGGCTGGTGTGGAAAAGCACAGGAGAGCGTTTCCACAGGAAACTCTGAACGGAAGCTGGTGTTTTGGAGGCTGAAGGTTTTGAGGGCAAGAGGGTCATCCGAGTCCCTGTGCTAGTGACAGAGACGCACTGCAGTGGAGTGTTCAGTTTTTGCCTTCAACACGGCAGTGATCAGCTACTAAGACTAAGAAAGACAAAAAAGACAGGAACAGACTCAGAAGCAAGCCTCAGTGCAGGCCAGCGTGCCACTGGCCTGGCGCCCTCAGACTCAGGTTTGGTTTCTCCCTCCACTGAAATGCCTTTCGTTGCTGGTAAACTCCTGAGAAACGTCATTTCACTCGGTTCTGTTTTGCTGTTTCATCTTTCCTTCCTTGCCTGAGGGTCTCGCTCTGAACACCCTGCAACCCTCCTGCCTCAGCCTCTCAGGGTGTGTAGTTCATATTTCATACTAGTGTTCTGCAAGTATCCGGCCGTGGTGTGTCATGCAGAGTCCTGTCTGTTACTCCTGGCCTCCGTGACTTGGAGGTGCTCCCCATCCACCAAAACATCAGGGCTAGAAGGTGGGGCCAAGGCTCAGGGCATTGACCTGCCAGCCACATATCTGAACGTGATAAATTTGTCTAATTTCCCTTTCTGGTCAAGACATTTTAAATTGGAGCAACTCAGTTAGTATTAAATTTAAGCTTGAGATTTTTCACTCTTAAATATTTTACTTTAGGGAATTAAATTTCCGTTGACATTTTTCATGAGAGTTTTTTCCATGACAGGATCTGGCAGACTGATAAAGTCAGAACACTGGGGTCGCCTTTCCTGGCTACCACAGACTTCTAAGATGAAATGTTTGAAGAAATGTGTGAGGCCTGAGAGCTTTTCCTTTAGAGCTGAAATGACTGAGGCTCAGTAGGCGCTGCGGGTAAAACCAGACTTGGCCTAGGAAGGAGCGCTGGAAACCAGAGCAAAGTCAAGGCGCATGCGAGAGAACACACGGTGATCAAAAGTATGGTGAAAGTTTGATTTTAAGAAAATGCACGCAGTGAAAGACACACTGTCACGAATCCCCTCACCCCACGGACCTCACACTTCCTGCAGCAGCTCCGGAGTCCTCCTTCTGGAGGGTCTTTACCTGCGCGGTCCCAGTGGCCTCCCCGTCCTGAATGGCCAGAGTGACTGAGGAAGAGCCCGGAGTGGGGGTGTAGCTCAGTGGAACAGCTTCTGCCTAATAAGCACCAGGTCCTGAATTCGATTCCCATACTGGCCAGCAGGTGGCACGCGGCCTCCATGGCGCAGCCCTCCGGGACGGTCGCGCTGTGGCCATGGGTCCCGCCGACAGGTGGCGCTGCAGCCCCAGGTGGCCGTCCCGGCCACTCGCGTCCCTGCCGCCTCGGAAGCAGGGCGGAGGCGGGCGCTCTCAGTCCTGCACCGCGGGCCTCCTCCGTCCTGGCCTCCGGCGCGCGGCACGCGACGCGTGCTCTGCAGCTCGGGGCCACCACAGTCTCCGCGGCTGTCGGTCCAGACTGCAGCGAGGAGACCCCGGCCGGTGATCGACACACCTGCCCGCCCGGGGAGATGCGCTGGGCCCCGGGCGTGCGCGGCGACCCCAGGCTGCTCCGGCCCGGCCATAGGTGCCAGAGCCCCGCGTCAGGACCAAGATGGGGCTCTTAACCGCGAGACTTTAGCTTGGCGAGTTTCAGGGCTGAGACCCCAGCACTCTGGGAGGCTGAGGCAGGAGGATGGCACGTTTGAATTTAGCTCGGGCTATTTGGGCGTCTGACTCAAAAATCTCAAAAGAGAAAATAGAAAAGGCTGGGGATGTTGCTCGGTACCCAGGCCCTGCGTTCAGTACCAGGCACCGCCCTGCGCTTTATACCTAATTCCTCCATCTGCAGTCGCACGCGGATACGAGTCCAGGGGGTTCAACCTACTCAGGCAGGAAATCTTTAGACTCAACTCCGCCCGGATCCCCGAGTCACAATCCTGACAGCTGTGGTCTTTCAACTTCCGGGTATCCGGCCTTTAGACCGGGCGTGCAAGACAGGTCTTAAAAATCATTCAGAATTCAAGAATTACTTCAGACACATTTTATTATAATTTTGATACAGTCTACAGAAATTTAAACGTGTATTTATTTGGGTTCAGTTATGACATAGTATAATAAAAATCAAAGCACTGGTACTCTGAAATAAAGCAGGCAATCACCAGTCAATAAACACACTTGATTTATTTTGTATAAAAGGGTTGTTTACAACTAAACTTTTATAAAAAGTTTAGCATGAATAAGTACATCATTACACATTTAATGCAGAAATAAACATCTCTGCCACTATACAAGAAAACTCTAATGAAAGAGTTCACCATATTCCACTCATATATATATATATTTATATATAAATATATACACAGCATTCAGTAGGCTTGCGTCAAAAAGGTAATTTCTGACCAAAGACTTCATTTAAGTAACTGAACACTGATTCCTTCGGGTATTCACGCTCCACCTTTGAGAAAAAGGCAAAGTCTGCTTAGATGGGGCAATCCTTTGTGATTTTAACTCCCCATGGTGGGAAGAGTATATGAAGAAAACCTTCCAACTGCAGAAAGGGCATTTAAAAGTCTTTTTCATAAATAACGAATATCACAGTCCAGGTCAGACAATGCCCTGGGGGGATGACCACTCTTAGTTTTCCTTATTTTTCTTTTGAAAAAGGTCCATTCAAACTTGCTGTCCTCCGAGTGAGATGGTGGGAAAGTTTGGCTCTTAAAAGATCCTGTGGATTTGTTGTTTTTGTTGTTGTGCAAAAAAAGAAAAAGGAGGAAAGGAAAAAAGCCATGAACACCTGCAAAAGATTGGGAAAGAAAGGCGTGTTTAGCAGAAGTAAGCCAAGGCCAGAGGCCGGCAGCCTGGCGCCGCGGAGGAAGCCACAGTTTGAATATTTAACCAAACACTGGAGACGCGGGGGGAGCCTGGCGTCACGCGCAGCAGACTCGGCCTCCGAGGCGCAAATTAAACATGAAAATAACAGAGGCTCCCGGGGAAAACTTCCCAGCCCAGTCGTCTCCAAGCCGGATTCCAGGGGCAATGCTCACAGGCGCCAGGCCGCTGCTTGTAACAATTATTTGATTGGAAACAGCCCTTCGGCGAGGGGAGCGGGAAGTCTGGGTCCCGCGGCCCAGCGGCTCGCGCACGGAAGGGTCGCAGGACTGTGCTCTCGGGGAGGGAGGATCGCTGTGGAATGCGTGGCGATAAGATTAATTACCGTGGAGGTTAGCGCCTCACGGTACCAAGAAATGAAGAGCGGCCGGTCAGGCACCACGTTCGCTACGGAGCCAGCGCGCCCTTCCCGGCACCTTGGCTGAGCTGCAGGGAGACCCTGGCGGGTCGGTCGGCACAGCTCACGCCAAGCAGCGGAGCGGCGCCCGCTCACAGAGTGAAACACTTCGCGGGCCGCAGGCGGCCTCCCACAGCTAAATGCAAAAACGCACGCGCTCGGGACGCGCGGACTCTCACCTTACTCAGCCACAGAGCGCTTTGCTGTCATCCGGCGTTAGGTCGGACGGGAATTCGGACGCCTGCAGAGGAAGAGGGTAGAGGCGGGGTTAGCAACCTGCGGGAGAGGCTCGGCCGGCGCGCTCGCGCCCAGCAGTCCAGGAAGCCCGGGGCCGCGCCCGCGTCCACTCGGGCTCCCGGGCACAGCGCCCGACAGGTCAGCCCCGGCCAGGCCTCCTGTAAGCCGGCGCCGCGGGCCGGGGCAGCTCACCTGCAGCGACAGGACGCTGATGTCCGTGTTCAGCGTGGTCAGTGGCGTCCGCGCCGCCGGGCTCTGCCCGGGCCTCGGGTGGTGCAAGCCGACGATTGCAGGGTGCGAGTCGAGGGCGATCTGCAGGTCCAGGATGTAGTCGATGACGTGCTGCAGGATTTCCATCTTGCTCACCTTCCTGTTCTGCGGGATGCTGGGCACCAGCTCCTTGAGCTTGGAGTAGCAGTCATTCATGTTGTACAGCAGGCTCATCGGGTCGTCTGCTGGCGTCTTGCTCCGGGAGATGCCCAGGCCGTGGTCCGCTGGGCTGCTTTTCCTCACGGACCTCACAGGACTGAACGCTTTCATGCTGCCCGCAGCGCGAGGGAGGAGAAGCCGGGGTGCCCTGGGGCTCAGGCCGCCGCCAGCGGAGCAATGTGTGCGCGGACCAGGCACGGCTCAGAATGAAGCGCGAGCTGGGAGGGGCGGACTTTATTCGCGCTCGCCGGGGCCCCACGAGCAGTATCCTCTCGCGCCTATTGGTAGAAAGCTCTGCGTCCGTCAGGCGGAACAGGCGCTCCCATTGGCTAGTCTGGGTGCGGGGCTAGCGTTCGGTTCTTCCGCATTCGCGGCCAATCCCCGCGAGGTGGGCGTGGCCCCCCGCCAACCCAGCTGGGCTGGTAAATAGAATGAAATCGGTGGGCGCCCCGCGTGGTGCTGTCAAGACCAGGCTATCCTCGATTTTAACTCAAGTGCTGGCAGGACCCAGCGGGGTTGGGGGGTCCGGCCGAGAGCTAGCAGCGTACAGCCTGTAAAGCCCCAGCGTCGGGGAAACTCACTGTGCCTGATGCCCAGGAGCATCCAGACCCAGGAGCCCCGCAGGAGCGGAGGGAGCGGGCGTCGGACCCTCGTGCTGCTGGCGGCCACGCGTGCAGAATCCGTCGCTTCAGACAGGGAAACCCTGCCCTGCAGCCACACAAGGGCAGGGCTGGCGTGGGTGGGTCTTGCACAACAGCAGAATGGTGCGATGGAACCCGTGCCACCCTGCAAAGTGCATGACGGGCCTGCCGCGGCCTCCACACCCGGAGAGGCTCAGGCTGCAGAGTCGCAGCCCTCCACGTCTTAGCACTTCTTTAAGGGCCGTTTTGCTGCGTGCAAGATTTGGAACCTTTGCAACGCAGGTACTGGAGGCACCTCCAGGATTGCTCGGGTGTCAGTCCTGAGAACTCTTCCGATCTAAGTAGGGTGGCAGGCCCGGACTCAGACACTATAATTCACACGACGTCTTGCTCACTTGTAGGCCGCAGTGTACTTATTGGTTGTGTGTTTGGAAAAAAATCCCACTGAGGTCATATAAAAATCGCAGTAGGAACAAACTAGAGAGCGTGGAAATGTCATCGTAGTCCCTTGCTTTCTCCTCCATCTCCAAATCCTCTGCATTTAAGAACTGAAGGCGCCTAAGATGGAAGCGCTGTGGGGAAACTATTTTCCTTGCGTTAATGATTAGGTTCTGTGCTGTGGCCAGGCTGACCTCCCGAGACCCGAGGCCGAGTCACAGCGCTGACGAGGGGTCAGTCCATAGCAGGAGCCCCTTGAAGGGAGGGGTGAGAGGCTGAATTCCCAGCTAGGTGCTGGGAACCCTTTCCTGGGCCCCACGCCGGCGTGTTCAGGGAGGCCACCTCGGGTATCCAGCCTAGAATGACTCACGTCCGAGTCCCCACAGTTCAAGCCTCTGATGTACTTTGTGAACACGTTTCTCTGTCACATACGTGCCGCAGCAGAACAGATTTTGTTTTGACATTATTTTGGTTCATGATGTTATACTTTGAGTATTTGACAATAATAGCCAATGTAAACAAACATCTTTGGGATTCTCCAATTATTACTTAGGGCGTCTTGGACGTCGCAGGCTCTGCGGTCCTGACCCTCTCTGCTCTTCCCCAGGATGGCGCGTGTTCCCTCAGCGGCCTGTTGGTCCTACGGCCACGAGGAGGGGGCTGGAGGCCTGTGCGGCTCAGGGTGGCTTCCAGCGGCGCTTCTCCAGGGCAATGTTTGGCCCCTGCTGTAATAAAACTGCTAAATATGGTGAAAGTTTTCTGGTGTTGCTTTCTTTAGCTGCCTCCTGGAGTCCAGTCTGCCTGGCCGCGTTGAATTCGATTCTATTGGCAAGCTGTGCAGTTCTGCACTCATTTCAGGATCATTCCGAGGAGGGTTGGAAAGCTGTGTAAGTTAATGATTTTTAAAAGGCCTGAGTTACTCGCTGTCTCAGCAGGCCTGTGGTGAAAATCACCTTAAAGTCGGGAGTAGGGTGGGGGATCAGGTTGGAGCTTTGGGGGTGACTTAAACAGGCGCTGAAACCCGCTGATCCGTGTCCCGCGTCACAAGACTCCCATAGGCCCAGCTGGTGGAAGGGCCGGGCAGGGCCGGGCTCGGGCGGCGGGATCCTGTGGAAGGTTTGGCGCTGCAGTGTGGGTGGTGTCCCAGCCTCTGCGGCCCACCCACTGGGCTGCGTCACGCTGTAGGGCCGGGGCGCTTTTCATGGTCCCCAGGCCGGTCCCGCGGCCCCAGCGGTCTCACCCAGGTTGCGCGCGGAGGGAGAAGCAGCTCCGTACGGGGACTTCGGCGCGGGGGGGGGGGGGGCCTTCGCGCCGGACCAGGGCGCACGAGCTCCTCCTGCACCTCTGGCGCTGGAGCCCAGGGCCGCCCGGCCTCGCCGCTCCGACCCTCCGCCGTGACCCCCGGGCGATCCCGACAGGTGATGAATTGGCGCTGCGCGCGCGAGGCCGGAGCCCGGAGCAGACTCCCCGGCGCCAGGCGCGCGGCACCGCCCCTTCCCCGCGCCCGCGGCCCGGCCTCCCGGCGCCGCTCCGGCGGCTGCCATGGCAACCGCGCCGGCGCTCGGGGCCGAGCTAGGGCCGCGCGCACCTGCCTCCCGCGCGTCTCGAGCTTCGGCCGGCGGCCTGGTCCTCCTGGGAACGGCAGGCTGGAGACGCCGGGCGGGATCGGGAGGAGTCAGGCCCGCGGCAGGACGGACGGTTCTCTGTTCGGCTCCTCCGGATCCGAGAGCACGTGCATGCCCTACCCGGCCCGGGCGCGCTCTCCGCGCGCGCGAGCGAGGCGGGTCTCCGCCGAGTCGCTTCTCCCGGGAGCCTCGTCTCCAGGGGGAGCTCTGTCCTCGGAGCCCGAGGCCAGCGCCCTGGGCGGCCGCCGTAGCTGGTCCGCGCTGCTCGGAGGGGCCTCGGCCTCCAGTCAGCCGGGCTTGGAGACGCGCGGGCCGGGCGCGGCTTGTGGTCTCAGCAATCGGCATCTGGATCGCATAAGCATTCAAGTTTCGTTCTCCATGTTTACTTAGGGCCTTGGCAAGAGGGAGCCCTTACCTCAGCCAGAGAACCGACCTCGGGTTTGCGGTGGCCGCGGGGGGAGCGGACTCGGCCGGAGCAGGCTGTTCTCACCGCCTCGGTCTCTGAGCCCGCGCCTCCCGCGCTGCACGCTGCGGGGAATCACAGCTCTCCCTCCCGGCCCAGCCCGGCCAGCTCTTCTTAGGGCTGCCGCGCGCTCCTGTGAGCCTGCGGAGCCCCAGGAGAAACGCCCACGCCACCCCAGCCGCGCGCCACGGTCTGGCCTCCATTCTGAGGACCGATCACTTTTTCTGTTCAAAGAAAGCGAAGTACTGCGGAGGGGCCGACTGCACTAACCGCGCCAGGGTTTTGGGTTGTTTTGGCGATTCCAAAGGATTTTCCTTTGTCGCCAAATTTAAGAAAGAGAGACAGCAAATTAACTCAAGCCAGAGATTAGATCTTCGGGCCGTCCGCGAGCGCTGGCGCCGCAGAGTCTGAGCGCGGGAGGCGAGGCCCGGCCCCGCGTGTCCGTGGGGATCGAGGCTGCAGTGGGGGAGGGCAGGCTTGTCCGGGAACCCAGCGGCATCTAACCGTCCCACTGCGGAGTGACCCCGGCACGGCCGACCCCAGCTCTGGGCTTGGTTTTAAAAGACCTGGGTGTCCTGTGTGCGGTCTCCCCTCCCGTCACAGGGCGCTCGCTCAGGGATGGCAGAGGGCAGGACCGAGGCTGCGCCCTTGGGGACCTGGTCAAGCTGGAGGTGCCGGCTGGACTGGCGTTATCGGAGGGCGGAGGGCGAAGGCCTAGTGCTTTACGTTGCGCTCCACTTAACTCCGAGCATTTAACTTAATCAGCTGGCCTGCCTTCCGAGAGCACACGGATCACAGACATTCCCTCGGTGGTGACACGTGTGTTATCCCAGCACCCTTGGAGGCCGAGGCAGGAGGATCCCAACTGGAACCCGGCGCACGTAACTAGAAAGACCCTGTTTCAAAATTAAATTTTAAAAAAGGCTGAAGATTAGCTCAGCCCCGGTACTGCACAGAAAAATTCTTTTTGAAAGTTATGCAGGTGCTGACCCCATTTCTCAGAAGGAGAAACTGAGGCAAGAGTTAGAAACTGAGGCACAAAGGTAGACCCCTTTGCTCAGCGGCAGCCTGGACAACAACCTACATTTCCTAAACAGCCAGGTATGACTGACTCCTGGTGGAGTGCTGATTATCTTTTGGTTGTTTTAACCTTGAACTTTAGTCCAACCCCAGATACCTCAGAGGCTGGAATTTGCAAGGCACTCTTTCCTTCCCTGAAAAATTAGCACTTGATCCCAGCAGGGCTGTACCCCACTTAACCAAAGGTCAGCTGTCCTTTTAGGACTTCAGACTTCAGTGACTAGTGCCTCTCAGCATTCTGGGAGACTGAGGCGGGGGGGGGGGGGGCGGATTGCAAGCTCTAGTTCAGCCTGGGCAATTTAATGATTTAGTGAGACTCTGCGTCAAAGTTTTAAAAAGGGCTCAGTGTGCCCTGGGTTCAACGCCCAGTGCTGAACAAGAAAGTTCTTCCAAGGATAAATTCTAGCTCTCAGAAAGGAAATATTGCTTGGTATGTTGTCACACAGCTATAATCCCAGCATTCAGGAGGCTCAGGCAGGAGTATCTCCAGTTCAAGGCCAGCCTGAATTAAGCAGTGAGGGGAATACTTACTATGGACATGTTACAGCCCTCTTGAAACATGAAATTTGAAGTATGTCCATTCCCCCTCCTCCCTGGTGTGCTGGGCACTTCCTAGGAAAGAATCACACTCTGCAGAGGGTTTGGAGTGGCTGCAGGAGTCAGGGAGTCTTGAGGCGGAGCTCCTCAGGGACCCCAGCACACTTGACGCAGTGAGGAGGGGGCCCCAGACTGTCTCCCCATTTGGGAGTGAGGGGTCTCTTAGTGCCTCCCTGGAGTTCTGCCATGAATGTCCACCAGCTCTCAGCATCGTGCCTTGGAGGACACGGTGGTTGGTAAGCACTTCTCCAGATGCAAGACACCTCTGCGTTTACTTTTGATTTTTTAAAAATTTCCCAGTCCTTTTACAAAACTTTGTTTATTTTGAGGCAGGATGTTGCTAAGTCATTACGTTGTCAGGATAGGTTCCAACTTTCAGTCCTCCTGCCTCAGCCTCCCAGAGTGCTGGGATTACCGGTGTGCACCACCACATCCAGGTGAGAAGACTATCCTTGTATATCCATTCCCCAAGCCAGGCTCAGGGCCACGTGCCTGTGAACACAGCACTATGGAGGCTGAAGCAGAAGGATCACTTCTAGTCCAAGGCCAGCCTAGGCTACGAAGTGAGATCCTGTCTCAAAACAAAGAGAACAGCTCGGCTGTCCCTGAGGATGGAGGTGAGGTGAGCACAGTGGGCAGGTAGATGCCAGGAGCGGAGGGCGCACGTAGTGCTGGCTGGGCACCTGGGGAGGCGGTCATTTGAGAGCACAGTAAAGGCCCATCCACATCTCTGTCCTGGGCTTTAAGTGGTCACAGCTGAGTGGGACCCAGGAGCCCAGCAGGGAGCAGTGCGTGTGGTCTCGGGGATGCCTCGTTAGTGAGCAGACGGTGACAGGACCATCACAAACAGCCAAGTGCAGTGTAAAGGGAGATGCCATAGGCTCGAGAGGGTCAGATCTCTCCTCAGGCTGGAAAAGAAGTTTTCCAAGCCCAGAAATTATGGCAGTGTGACTGGTGCTGCCAACAAAGTAGAGATGGAAGACGTCCATCCGCCCACCTATTCATCCAGCCGTCCTCCATCCCTCTATCCACACAGTCATCACCCATGGGCACCTGTGGGCTCCACGACTCTCCAGGAGTTGAGGAAGCATGAACTAAGTTGATGCCACACTGCGGAGGTCCTGCCTAGTGGAGCCAACTGCGCTCTCCACGGCAAGGCTGACACTGAGCGTGGGCTAGAGAGAGGCAGAGGAGGCACGGAGAGGCTATGACGAGCCAGAGCCCTGGATCCGAAGGACTCGTGGGACTCAGGCAAGGAGTTGCCCTGTGGGCAAGCGTGACGTGGAGCAGGTGGCAGCATGGCTCCGTGAGCCCCTGGGCCCAGGCAGGGGGCTCCAGGAGGGAGGAGAGGGCATGGGCCTGAGTGCCTAGCAGGATCTCACCTCCGAGGCAAGCTGTGGTCTCCCCAGCCGGGACACCGACCTCAGTTCCTTGTGGTCATCAATGTCTCTGACCAGCCAAGGGCTGTATTGAGTCTCTTGGGTCCGGGAAGGGAAGGCTTTGCCTGTAAGGTGTACTCACAGCACGACTGTGGGGTTGTGGGGCCACCAAGGCAGCTGGCCTGCCTGGGGCAGCCATCTGTGGAGAGGAGCTGCCACCCTGGCTGCTGCTGGGTGCACACGGTTGAGGTCAGGGACAGACTGGCGGTTCTGAGTCCTGGGAGCTTCGTGCTTGGCCTTGAGCCGTCCTGGTTTCTCCCCGTGGTCTCCTCCCCGTGGTCTCTTCAGGCCTGCAGAGGTACTTCCATGGAAGTGCAAACTTGGAATCCACAGCTGCCCATCTGAAGTCTGTTTAAGATTAGCAGAAGCTGGGTGTGGTGACCAGTCTGGGAGGTGAGGCAGCAGGACAGACAGTTGGAGGCCAGCCTGCACAGCTTAGTGACTGAGCAAGACCCTCTCACAAAATAAAAACAAGATAGAAAAGGGTCTGGAGATGAAACTGCATGTGAAGCCCTGGGTTCAGTTCCTGGTACTAAAGAAGGTGAGCGTGGGAACCAAAAACCAACACGAGTCACTTGGAAATCTGCCGGCTTCTTGGTTGGGATCCGGGTGCAAGACCCGAGTGCAAATGTCGTTATCTTGTGAACACAAGGTGTCAGGTGGGGGGCACCTGGACCCTGACTGGCTGCAGGGACGCCTGGGACCGGGCGTGGCCATGCTGACCGCTGGCAGCTGCCCAGTGGCTGCTGGCCAGTTCCCGTCTGTTCCTTTAAGGAAGTCCTGGAATATTCGAGGCGCCTCTCGCTTCCTTCGGAATCTACAGTTGTGCCCTGAATTACCGGCACCCCGCATTCCTTCCTTTCAGGAGGCCCCCAAGGTCAGCACTGCCCTTCCCTCCGCAGCGGCTGCCTGGCACCGCGGCCCGAGCTTGTCCTTCGGTAACAGGCCTGGGGGTCGCGCTGAGGGCGAGGGCAACTCCAGCATCTGACCGGCAGCGAACAAAATGCCTCACTATGCGGGGAGCGCCCAAAGGGAGTAGATGTTTGGCACAGTCTTCCTCCAAGAAATAGTGTCCAGTGGAATACTGCTAACAACACAAGGCAGCAACAAAAAGTGAGCGTACAAATGACAGCGTAAATGCTTGAGAAGTTGCATTTTAAGGGACAAATAAGCCACAAATCAAAGGAGAAATCAGTACTATCGACTGTATCTTTTAAAAATATTTCCTATTTTTATTTTACTGGGCCATTTCAGACATGCATACTGATAACATTCATGGGGAATTTGTGCTGGACGTGTCTGTCCTGCTTCTCACTTTGTCCCGCCCTCCCCCTCCCCTCTGAGTCTACAGAAGCCTCACTGCCACCATCGTTCACTTCTCTCCTTTCTTTCCTGCCTTCAGGTGAACTGCACATTTGTCTCAGGTGTGCAACACATTTCCAGAAACTCCGCCAGGACGGGCCATACTTTTGTGGGCACGTGTGACCTGCCTTTCTGTGCATGCTGGGTGCTTTGTGCGCCGTAGAATTTTGCAGTGGTTTTGATTTCTTACATATTGCATTAAAATATGCATCTGGGTGGCTAAGTTTTTGACATCTCTGACCAAGGCCTCAGTAACCAGACTCAGCCCAGGCCTGGCCATGGGGTGTCTGCCGTATTTGGTGTGGCAGAAAACTCCAGGGAAGGTTACATCTGCTGATATGTTGCCCAGAGGCCCCACGAAATCCCTTCTCCTTCCAGGACTCCTCCCACCATCCTCTCTACTCTACTCAGAAGCTCTGGAATCCTCTTTCCAGAGGGTCTTAGCTGTGCTGTCCAAGCCTCTTGGTACATTTTATTTTATTATTTATTTGCACAGCTCTGGAATTGAGGACCATCGGCCTTGGCTGCGATGACAGTGCACAGACTTCGTGGTCACAGCTGCACATCTGCAGAAGCATCAGCAGCAACTTGGGATGGTCAGAGAATTTGGAGAAGTGAAATCCCAGAGCACAGAGTCCAAGTTGGTCCGGGTGGACGTGACAGGTGTCTGTGATGACCAGCCCACCACAGTGCGTCGGTCTGGGACTCAGGAGTGGAAGCTGCACTCCAGGCGTGGATACTTCCCGAGTCCCCGCTCTCTCCTGAGGAATCTGCCTGCCCTGAGGCTCAGCATCCACAGACCTCACTTTTGTCCGTCGCTGCTGCCCAAATGCATCCAGATTGCAGAAGTGGCAGACACTCCCTTTTCTCTTCTTTCTTTTTGTTTTTCTGTAGTACTAGGGATCGAATTCGGGTGCCATAACACTTTTGACATCTAAATCCCCAACCCTTTCTTTTTATCTATTTTGAGACAGGCTCTTATTGTGTAACCCAGGCTGGCCTTGAGTTTGAGATGGCCCTCGTGCCTCAGTCAACCAAGTGCAGGGATTACCGGCATGTGCCTTGGCTAGCTGAAGACACTCCCTTGAGGAGACCAGCTAAGCCCACACTGGGGACCGGGAGCATCTTTGGAAACAGGGTTCAGGAGGAGGGTTAGGGCCTGGAGTCCAGACGGACACAAGAGGAAGGCGAGCCCTGGGTCCGTGGATGGCGATGGTGCACCCCCCCCCACGATCCCCACCCCCATCCTGGCTGGAAGCACCAGCCTGACGCCTCATTCCTGGGGTTTCCAGCCCTCCGCCTCCCCAGGGTTATTGCTTAATCAGGACTTGACTTCTGTCACCCTGCTGTGGTGCCTTTGCTAGCTCTGAGCTCCTGGTTCCTGTGTGTGTGTGGCCCTGTGAGCTGGGTACAGGTAGGCATGGGGACTGGGCTGTCCCCTCAGGGTGGGACCAGGGCCACCAGGAGTCTCTGGGAAGTGCCCTTGCAGGTTGACTGGCAGAAAGAACCCCGAAGGGGCAACCTGTGACTGTGTCCACTCTGCAGCCAGCGTGTCCTGCCACATGTCGGGTCCGAGCTGAAGTCACAGCCCTGCCCCGGGGGAAGTGGCTGCCCGTGGCGCCATGACAGTGTATGCCCCAGACCCCTCAGAGCCTTGGGTGTGGGTACACTGTGAGTGCAGTCCTTATGGGCCCCCATGACCTGGGTGAGGAAATGAAGCCTCATTAGGCAAAGGTAGCTCGGAGTATGCTGGGTCCTTCCTGCTGGTGGCTAGCAAAATGGCAAGTGCTGAGGGACTGAAACTGTCACAGTGGGTCTGGGCCATGCTGGCACGCAGCCGCTGTCTGCTGCACCTGTCGGCTTCCCAGTTTGCTCTGGTGTCGCTGGAGGCTGAAAAGCAGTCCTCAGGCCGAGTCTTCGGTGAGCATCTCGGGAGGAAAGGGTGTGCGCATCAGGTTTGGGCTTCGGAATTCTCCAGCGGCCTTGTCCTTCTAATCTGAGGACAGAGGTCAGGGAGGTGGCCGGGCGTGGCCCAGGTGTGCGTCTGTAGTAGGTGGAGTCTGGCAGGCACAATGGCAGCAGGCCGGAGAAGTCCTCTCTGTCTTCTGGACTGGGACGCCCCCTTTCCCTCCCCGGCCCTCCACTGTCCATGGGGGGGCCCAGCTGCTGGCCCTCAGGCTGCTCTCTAGGCTCCTGCTGGCTGGAGGTGGGTCGAGGACTCCTCAGGCTCTTCTCCCCTCTCCAGCCACGGCCTCTGCTCCTGGACGCGTGTACTGTGGCAGCTCCATGTGGGACCTGGTGCCTGTGCCTGAGGTGGCGCTGCCCTGGCCTCTGTCCTGGAGGTCAGCGGGTGAGCAGAAGCTCCAAGGAGAACATCTTTCCAAGTCCTGTGATCTTGAATCCATTTGTCTTGACCCGGAGGCTTGTGAAAGGTGCTGAGAGGGCGGAACCACCATGACTGCCTTACTCAGTCACTTTCTTTTTTTACCTCTTGAATTTAGTATGTAGCCCAGATTGGCCTTGTACTTTAAGAAGTTGCCCTGCCTCAGCCTCTTGAGTGTGGTTACAGATACATGCACTACCACGCCCAGCCTTAGTCACTTTCTTGTTGCTGAGATCTAACACCTGACACCCAAAACTAGGAGAGCAAAGGCTCTTCAGGGCTCGTGGTTACAGGCCCAGGCTGGGAGACTTCAAGATGGAGATAGCATGGCTGCTCAGTCAAGGAGGCCAGGAAATGGGGAGGGGCGGCGGGAGAGGACCGCTCTGTCCAGCTCACACCCCAGTGACCACCTCCTACTGGAAGCCTGCTGTCACTTCACCCATGATGGACCTGTTGACAGGTACACCCCGTAATCTGACCTCCCCCAAACCCTCAGTGCACCGGAGAGTTTGGGGCTGGGTTTGGTTTTGCACTTGACCTTCACAGTGACCCTGTCTCTGTTCTGCACGATGAAATGGCTTCCTGGACCCCTGCCTGAAGTTGTTCTCATATGCAGCCAAGGACATTTCATTTGATTTTCCCTGATTCACCCTGGGCCCGCACGGAGGCGATGCTTCCCCAGGGCCGTCCTGACTGCAGGGTGGGCAGGTGGCTGCGTGCAGGGTCAGCCAGGCTACAGCCAAGAGCACCAAGTGCTCACCTGCCTCCCAGAAAGTCTCGTAAATGTCAAACGAAATGAAATGAGATCACTGTGTGCGGCAGAGCCTTTCTGTAAATCCCCCTTTCTCACCGCTCCCTGTAAAAACCTTTTATCGATCGGGACCCATCTAGGCAAAGTTCAAATACGGTTATTACTTGAGCAAACACTGTTGGTGATGTCCTCTCTCCCCACCCGTTTCTCTTGCACCTCATTTCTCTAGGGCGCTGGCTTTCCCGGTTGGCTAATGAAGTTTCCCAACAGCAGGCGCATGGAGTTGCTTAGCTCTGCGGCCAGCTGTCAGCGCCCAAAAGCAGCCACCATTTCCTGGAGGGGAGCGTCTGGGGACTTTGGTTCAGGGCAAAGCTGGTATGGGGCACAAAGGGAAGCTGGGGCCAGGGACCCGGGCTGGCGTGGTCACAGGACCCGTGCTCAGTTGTGCTGACATTAGGACAGAATCGCCAGCCTCGATGTGGGGGAAAGGGGGATTTGTCCTCACAGGGCCGGCCCAGGACTCTCCGTGAATGTGCACTGTGAGGCTCTGCCAGGACTCTCTCCAGCTGGCCTCGCGGAGGCCGCTGCGAGGGGCACAGGGCTCTGCTGGCTCCCTCACGCTCAGTCCTCTCCCTGCAGTGCTGCCCTGGGTGGTGTGTCCCGGCCGCAGTGCCTGACTGTGTTGGCTCTGACCTCCCCTCTCCACCGGGGCCCAGTTTGCTCTTCGTGGGGGACTCAGAGCTGAAACAAAACAGCTGATGCAGGCAGCATTCAAGTTTCGCATTTTGTCTGATTTTTCTTCTTTTTTTTGAGACAGGGTCTCACTATGTCCTTTGACCAGCCGTGATCACAGGCGTGTGCCACTATGCCCGGCCTTATGTTTTGAGTTTTGAAAAAAATGGAGACTTGGAGAGGGTCCTTTGGGGAAGAGCCGACGGCCATTGAAAATCATAAAAAGGATAAGAAAGGTGGAAAGCACTTTCAGAATTCCCTCCGGGCATCTCTGTGGAAGGAAACCTGTCTGGAAGGGAAAATTTGGTGGCTTTTAGAGGCTCAGTGTCTCAGGACTGGGTGTAAGTCAAAGGATTCTGGGATTCTGTCGCTTCCTTTTTGTTTTAAAAGTTAGACCAAGTGTAGTAAAAGAGGGGGTTTTCCCTCTTTTGGGAAAAATGGGTTTTCCCGGGAAAGGTCTTGTTTTGGCCTCCTTAGGAGAAAGCACCTGAAATGTTAATGGCCGGGATTTAGTGTCCAGGATTTACCTGGAGATGCAGGGAGCAGTGCTGTTCCCAAGAAAACCTTTTGTTTTTAATCAAGAAAACCTGGTGTGCAGGAGTCTCGCTGCAGGTCTGGCTGGGCCGCTGGGTTGGGGGATGCGCCAGCGACAGGGCCAGTCTCCTGCAGGCCACTTTGCAGCCCTGAGCTCTGGGAAGCCGGAGGGGATATCGCACTGGAGGCTGCCAAAGAGGTGGCTAAGACCAGAGCACAGCGTTCTGCTTGGCGAATGAGCTCCTTTCTGAGATTCCCTTTTTTTTGGAGACAGGATCTTGCCTTGTAGTTCAGGCTGGCCCTGAGCTCACTATGCAGCCCAGGTGAGCCTCGAACTCACAGCCATCCTCCTGCTCTGCCTTCATAGGCCTTTTTGTAAACAGGAATTTTGTTTGGTGCTGGGAAAAGAAAATCTCTGTTTGGCTTTAAACAGACACGATCGCACCACCAAATATTCCTGATTTAAAATCTGTGAGAGTAGAGGGGACATTTTAAGGTGAAGGGGGGAAGGGTTGTGGCCAGCCGTTAACAGAGTCCTTTATCAGCGCAGCCTTTATGCCTCCTTTTTGGAAAAGGGGAAACTGAGTCCTGGAAAGAAAACTTTCCCTATTGGCCTCAGTTTCCCCCGATCCAGTGACGGGATCATGGAGGAGGCACCTTGGGTCATCCGGGCTGGTTCCCAGCCTGGTTCCCGTGTAGGACTCCCATGACCATTTGCTGTAAGGTGCTTCCCCTGGCACCGTGGGGTATTTAGTTGCAGCCTGGGTGCCCACCCTGGTCTCTAGCAAGATTTTCGGGTGAGGCGCACAATTTTTGAGATTGTATCCTTGTCGGACACCATGTTCAGTGAGTTATCCACAAGTGTCCGCACTCACGCTGTGGAACAAGTTGTAAGCACCCCATCTGTAGCACACCATAGCCGATCTGTCATAAAAGAGTCAACTGTAAGCTGAGCATGGTGGTACATGTCTATGATTCCAGCCCTGTGGGATGCTGAGGCAGGAGGAACTCAAAGTAAAGCCTAGCCTGGACTATTTAGTGTCTCAGTGAAACCTGTCTCAAAAATTGAAAAAACTGGGCTGGGGATTTAGCTCAGTGGTTCTGGCCCCTGTCTTGCAAGCACAAGGGCCCGGGTTCGATTCCCCGGTAACCACATACAATACTGGACATGGAGACTCACGCCCAGCAGCAACCAGTACCACATACCACAGTGCTGGGTGTGGTGGCTCACGCCTGTAATCCCAGCACTAGGGAGGCAGAGGCAGGAAGATTGCTGTGAGTTTTTGAGAATCACCTGGGCTACATAGTGAGCTCAGGGCTAGCCTAAACTACAAAGCAAGACCTTGTCTCAAAAAAACCCACAGAAAAAAACCCCAAAAAACAAAACTAAATGAAAAGCCAGTTGAGGTGGTGCACACCTATAATCTTCAGGAGGATAACAAATGTGAGACCATCCTGGGCTACATAATGAATTTAAGGCTATCCTGAGTTATATAACAAGACCTCTCTCAAAACAACAAATGCTTGGGGTGGAGAAATGCTTCTGCATTGTGTTGTGAGTAGGCTGCAGGCCTGGGTCCAGGAGCTGGTCGCACGGGGGCTGCAGAGCTGTTCGGAAGGACACTCCTGAGGTGAGAGGCCAAGCCTTCTGCATTCCCAGCACCCATTCCGTCCAGAGGGGAGGGGGTTCCACTTCTAGCTGCCAGTGGACACAGGCGTTTGGGACTGAGTCTTTAGCTCTGTCATTGGGGGCAGCCTTGCCTGCGGCTGAGGTGGGCACAGGATCAGGGGCATCTTGGCCTGTCCTCTCTGCTGGCTGATGGCAGCTCCCCAGGAAAGCGTCGGCTGGCTTGTCCCAGCTGACTAGCTCTGGTGAGAGAGAAACAGCCCCTCCCAGGGCAGCTGGGCAACAGCACTGGAGGAAAAGCCCCAGGGAGGCCCCACACCTGTCAGAGGAACCTCAGTAACCCTTTGAGGCCACCAGAGAACTCTAGTTCCCTGGCCACGGTTTTGGGGAATACCACAGGGGCCAGTATGAGTGTCAGAAGTGGTGGGAGGGAGGCAAAAGGGCAGTTCAGGGGTCAAAACACTCCCATAATGGCTTGAGTGTTGTTGATCACAGAGGTGCATGCGTGGTGGGCCTGGGGAGCTGAGGGCTGACCTGCGGGTGGACCGGGGGCAGTCTGCCAGTGTCTGGAGCCCACAGCCTGGAATTCTGGGTGCAGGGTTAAAGCTCAAGCATGCTGAAGACAACATTGCCCATTTTTTTGTATTTGCTGGTAACAGAAAGTTATCTGTCTAAAATATTTATAGACAATATGTCATGGAAATACGTGGTATTTACATGAAAATTATTACAGCAAAAGACATACTGCTGTGAGTCCCCCCAGCATCTTTGCCCTCACTTTCAACACTCATCCCCCTGCCCTTGTCGCTTTGTGCAGCAGCTCTGGAGTACTCTCTCCTATGTCTTCACCAGGTGCGATGAGAAACCCATTGACTGTTGCTGCTGAGTGCCACCCAGCAGATAGGCGGCTCGTAACACACGACGCTGTGTCCTCGTCCACCTTAGTCATTGGATCTGACACCATGTGACTCCAACTCTTCCCCAGAGTCACAGTGACCATGAGAGGGAGATGTTTTAATCCATTCAGGACACGGAGGCAGCCGGGACAGTGCAGCTAAAGTCCCTCAGGAGAGAGTACTCCAGAGCTGCTGGGGGAAGTGGTGAGGACAGAGGAATGGGTGTGTGTGGGGGAGGGGTTCATGACAGTGTGCCTTTTACTTTTAAACATTCATTGTATTTTTGATCACATTAAGTATATGTATAGTTCACAAACATAATATATAAATTATGTTATAGATCATAAATACATTATATAAATGATATTAACAATATATCTATGTAAATTTAGAAAACATACAAGCACAGTCCCCAGGGGGAGTCACATCACCAGCACATGTGCCATCCAGTCATCTCTGCCACGCCCCCTTTCTTGAATCTGTCTCCAGCCCTGGGCAGTGCCCCTCCCTTCAGCTAGGCTGGCATGGTCCCCTGAGGCCCTGTGGGTGCCCAGAGCACCGCAGGCTGGAGTCCTGCCCACCAGGAGGCTCTGTCCATCTTGAAGACTCCTGTTAGATCTCTCCCCAAATGGCTCTAGAGTCACTATGCTAAGAAATTTTTGCAGCCAGAAGTGCCTGTGATCTTGCTGCTGTGGGAGGCTGAGACAAGAGCATTGTGAGTTCAAGCCCAGCATGGAGCACTTAGTCACTTAGGGAAACCCTGTCTCAAAATAAAAAGGCTGGGGTGGAGCTCAGTGCAAAGGACCTGGGTTCAATCTCAGAAATGCAAATAAAAGAAAATTTAAAAACCCTGTCATTTTCCCACATCTACTTAATGAGAACAACAGCAAGAATAAAAGCTCTGGTGAACGAGACCCACCCACCTGCCACTTTGAGAGGAGCCACAGTTAGAGTGAACTCGAAACAAGAATTGCAGTGCGACTGATACGGAAAGAACAGCCAAAGAGGAAGATGGTCAGCTCTCTGGGGAGATGTCTGGGGCTCCCACAGGCCAAGAGCTGGAGGTGCAGGAGGACGCTGGTCCCTCTGTGTGCATTTCCCTGCCTCTTTCCTCACTGCCTCCCTCCCCATCCTGGCAGTGCTGGAGATTAAACCAAGGACCTGCTTACTGAGCCCTGAATTTAGAGATGAGGTCTTGTTAAGTTACTGAGCTGTTGAGGCGAAGACTGGACTTCTGTCCTCCTGCCTCAGCCTCCCAGAGGGCTGGGGCTCCAAACACTGGCTGCCATACCTGGCTCGGTCCAAATGCAGTTGCAGCTGACATTGGTGAGCCGGGTGTTTACTGTCTGGGCCTTGTGTCACTGGCAGGTGTTGTGTGGGGCTCGTGGGAAGAAGGGCTCCTCCGAGCTCTGGACAGGCCCTCTGCGGGGAGCTGAGCCCCTGTTTTTAATAGGTTCAGAAGAATGAATAAGGTTGGGCCTGTAGCACAGACCTCTAATCCTGGTACTCTGGGAGGCTGAGGCAGGAGCCTTGCACACTGGAACCCCCCCTGAGCTATGTCGCAAGACCTGGTCTCCAAACAAAAAACACTGAAAGGGCTCGGGATGTAGTCCAGTGCCAAAGCCCTGGCTTCAACTAGCCATATCACAAAGCAAATAAATAAGATCAATCAGTTCCAAGAAAACGGTTATTTGTTATAAAGTGTCATATTTTTTCAGTAATCTTTTAGTTAAAATATTGAATCAGCAGAGTCCAGGTTGGGCTGGACTGTGGTCCCTCGGTCTGAGGTTAGGGAGCAGGGTGGCTGCCGTGCTGGAAGCTCTGCTAAGAACATCTATAAATGCCACTGCTGGAGTGACTAGCTGCCCTGGGCCTCTCCACACTGCAAGCTCCTGGATGTGTATGTGTATGTGCATGTGTGTGTTTGTGTACACGTGTGTGTTTGTGTGCATGAGATCTTGGAGGTCAGGAAACCAACAGTAGCCAAATGCAGGAGGAAGTGACGTCCAGGACCTGCCCCAGCTCTCCTGGACACAGGTCTTGGGGTATAATCAAGTCGGGACAAGTCCTGTGGGTCAGCCCTGACCAAGACAGAGTGGCACCAAAGAGAGGCGGGAGGGGAAGCCGGGGAGGGGAGGGCAATGCCCTCCTCTGGCCCTCTCCTGGCCTTGACCTGGGATTTCTGGCAGCAAAACAGTGGTCGAATAAGTCTATTGACTGCTTTTCCTCTGGCCCTGAAATGGAAACCAGGGCGTTCTCACGAGCTCATCTCGTCTTTTTACTTTGTGTTCCGAGTCACTAATTGCCCAGGTTGGGTTGGATTTTTGAGCCCATGCGAGCGTGCTAGGATGCCTGCGTGGCACACCCTGGCCCTGACCTCTTGCACGGACTCCCACTCTTACTCCTGCCAGGATGCTGATGGTCACCCGCTGGTGTGCGGGTCCAGGACCAGAACCTGCTGGAGAGAAAGTCAGCTTGGCTTGAGCTGCTGGTGGCAGCAAGGGGCAAGGAGGGCGGGCCAGGGACCAGTTCATTTCCATCATTCCATGCTGACTGGCGGAGGAGGTGGTTGCAGGACTCCTGGGAGCTGGAGTCTTCATTCTCCCCTCTCCCTCCAGCTTTGGGGCCCTTCACCTTCTGCACAAGATCTATCTCCCTGCTTCTTAACATCTATCTTGTTTTTTGCTCTCTGCTAACTTGCTTACACTTTGGGTTTCTCGTATAGAAGAGGAACCGTAGGATACTTAAGCTCTGTGCATCCAGTTCCTTACTGACTCAGTTTACCCATCTTTGTGGCAGAGCAGGACTCTGTCGTGTGGACACGTGGGCTGCTCTTGGGTGGGCACGGGTCACGTGACACGCTGTCTTCCCCAGCAGGGAGGTGCCTGGAGGCGGCACTTGGGTTGGATGGAGTTTCCAGTTCTGGCTTCCGGATGGCGTAGCCGGCAGTGTAGAAGGCCCCTTCGCCCACCACCTCGCCAGCCTCTGCCAGTCCTGAGTTCTTTCTGGCGGGAGCTCAGTGTTGTTTTAATTTGCGCTTCTCTCGTGGCCAGTGGTGGCGAATGTTTTCCATGGACCTACTGGCCGTTTGTGCTTTTGCTTCTGAGAAGTCTGCTCACTTCAGTCGCCCACTCCTGGATTGGGCCTTCTATTTTGGGGTCTGAATTTTTGAGTTCTTTAGCTATTCTGGGTGTAAGTCTTCTGTCTGGCCACCTGCAGTTCTGGGGGGAAGGGTACTCAGTGAGCTTTCTGGGTAGGGAGGGAATGATTAATGTCTTTCCTGCTGGGGAAACCGAGGCACAGAGACGCTGTGTGGTTGACTGAAGCTTCTCCCTGCTGGGTCCTGTCTCTGGATTTACTAACTGTGGCCCCTTTAATGCCTCTGTGAGCTGAGGGCCTTGAGGCCCCCACAGAGGGGCTGTCCTCCCCCAGAAGCTGCCGCCCTGCCGTCTGCCCCTGTGCTTTCCTTCCTGACCAAGCTACCATCTGCCATTCTTATTCCTGCTTCCCGCACTTGTCCGGTGCCCACGACGTCCTCATGGCCTGAGTGACTCCAGCCGCAGAGTGATGTAGGAAGAGCCTTCCCTAGGAGCTGGTGATACAGTCATGGCCTCAAGAGGTGTGTACAGCTCCTTTTAGGTCCCAAAATGTGAGGGGCATGGGTGGGCGACAGGCCCACTTCAGCCAAGGGCTTGATGTCACCCGAGGCTCCTTCCACGGGGAGCCGGGGGGAGAGTCTGGGCTGTACAACGTGGGAGACACGGTGACACGACTCCCTTTGAAGGTAGTGGGAGCGTCTAGAAAATTCTCCCCTTGAGCCTGTCCAGTCGGTGATGCTCTCTGGTGAGACCCATTTTGGACTTTGGTCTCCAAGCCAATACATTTGCTTCATTTTAGCCTCTGCATTTGTGATAGTTCCTTAGAACAGCATTAGAAAAAGAACACCCTGGGGCATCAGCTCCTCTGACACGTTCCCAGGAGCGCAGGCCCATGGTGGCCACTGGGCCGCAGGGAGTGAAGAGCCTGTGCGAGCCTGGGCACACGAGGGCCTCCCAGGCCCCCTGCCTCTACCCTGGTGGCAGGTCCTCGGCCAGGGACTGCGTGGGCTGAGCCCTCGTTGTGGCCCGGTCTGCCTGCCTCGGGGACCAAGAGGGCCTAGTGCATCTTGAGGCTGGAAAACAGTGGTTCGAGCTGGTAGGTGTGAGAAGTGCTGTGGGAAGTCTGGGACCTGGAGGGCAGAGGGCAAGGCCGCCTGGGGAGGTTTCAGCTGTCTGGCCTCAGGCACAGGACTTCCGGTTTGGGGAACTGGCCCCCACTCTCTGTCCTGCCCCATGAGTTATCTGCCTGCTTGGGGTGTATCTGCAGCTGCTACAGCGGACCTGAGCCCTGGCAGCTTCCACTGCGATGTGGTACTGACTTTGGCTGAAAGCAGACACATTTAGACCCAGCGAGAATAGGGGCTTGTAAAACTCAAGGTTTTGGAAAATAAAAGTTTGAAACATTTTCCTCCTGGTATTTGGGATTGAACCAAGGGCCTATGCAACAAACTATATCCCCCAACCCTTTTTAAAGTTTTTTGACACAGAATCTCCTTAATTCTCTAAATTGCCCAGGTAGGATTTGATTTCATACTCCTCTTTCCTACCTCATCCTTAGGTAGGGCCACTATGGTTGGCTAAAATTTGAGTATTTTAAGTTTGAAATCAGTATGTTCTATTATAAAGTACATTTATTAGTACTGATTCAATTGTTTTGTTATTTATTTTATGGATTAAAAAAATACAGGTGCAAGACTATTAATAGACTGGGAGTCCGGAGCCTTTAAAATAAAAATTTAAGTCAAAGTGTAAAGTACATAGAGTGACATTTATGTGTCTTTAAAATGGTATAAAACCATAACAATCATGCATGTGCTGAAACAGGGCCTCGCTTTATAGTTCAGGCTAACCCTGAGCTCTCTGTGTGGCCCCAGCTAGCTTCAAACACAGCAATTCTCCTGCCTCTGCCTCTGAGTGCTGGGATTACAGATGTGAATGTGAGCTACCACACCTGGCATTCTGATATGTGGTTACCAGGATCAAACTTGGGACCTTGTGCTTATGAGGCAGATGCTGGAAACACTGAAATAAATCCCTAGCCCTCTGTTTTGGTTTTTGAGTCAGGTCTTGTTGGATAGCTGCAGTTCACCGTGTGGCCCTGGAAGACCTTGAACTCCTGGTGATTCTCCTACCTCAGCTTCTTACCCCATACACCACCACACCCTCAAGTCTGTCCCTTTAAAGTCTCTATCAACTAATCCAAATCAATTGCTTGTTATTTATTGCTTGTGGCTTGGTTACCCAGCCACAGCCGCTTACCACATTTCATTCTGGCGCCTTCTTTTGACTTATGGAGAGAATCTTACTTGGATGATTCTGTCAGGATGCTTAAGCACATGAGGATCGAGTACCTGGTGAGTGCCACACGGGCTGTCAGGATGGCTGGACTGCAGCTTCGCACCCTGGGTCCTCTCTGCCAGGGTACAGGGACCCAGAGGTCCTGGGCCTCCCAAAGGACCAGGGCGGTGGCACACTGGCATGAGCGTGGGGATGGCTATCCATGAAAGTTTCACTCTCAATCCGCTGTGCTGACTTGTGGAGGAGAAATTACCAGGGTGCAGAAGGCTCAGAAGGGGCCCGTCCTTCCCGAGAAGAACCTGGGGACCCTTCTTTCTCAATCTCAAATGAAAGCCTCAGCACACACAGATCAATACATTTTAAAAACTGATTGATAGGTTTGTTTGTTGAGACAGGGTCTCACTGTGCAGCCCAGGCTGGCCCTGAACCCGGGGTGATCCTCTTAGCCTGAGCTGTGGGAATTGGGACTGTGTCTCCGTCACTAAAAGGACTTGGGGTCTCTCAGATCCTGCGTACCTGTGGAGCTCATTGGGTATGGCTTAGGCTGGTTAAAGTAGGAGTGTGCAGCTCTTCTCCGCTGAAAAGATAGTGCAGAATGCTTTTAGTGGCGGACTGGGCGGCTCCCTCCCCTGGGCCCCGAGGAGCTCTGCTCCGAAATAGAAAGAGGCCCAGCCACAGCCTCTGTGACCCTGCAGGGCTCCAACGAGGCTCCTGGGGATGAGGGTGGGGCTTTGGCACCTCTATCACCCTCCCTGTGGGATGAGGAGCTGAGACTGGGCTGGTGGCATGGCCTGTAACCTCAGCCCCTGGGAGGCTGAGGCAGGAAGATCGCTGGGAGTTCAAGGCCAGCCTGGGCTATGCAGTTAGAACTACAGCTTGAACTACATAGTGGAAGCCTGTCTAAAGAAGAAGAATTTACCTCTGGAGGGGACTCTTCTTCCCATGGAAGTGTCTCTTCTAGCTACTTTCTCCTTTCCCAGGACTCGGGAAGAGTTGCTGTTGAAGGACAAACACCACCCCTCTGACTCCAGCACTGTTTGTGTGACCTTAGACCCACACACCCACATTTTGGTTTCCTAGCCTAGGACTGAAGGGGGTAGAAAAAAGAGATGGAAATGCAGAACTTCACATGTTCCTGACTTTCATGCCCATTTTAGTTTTATATTAAAAATATAGATACATTTGGGTTTCCAGGGAGCAATCTTGCTCTCCTTTCAGTTTCAACACCCCTGGGCCTGTGCACGGAGCTACCCTCCCAACCCTTTTTGATTAAATGCTTTTATTTTTATTTAAAGATAGATAAAATGTTGCTAATTTGCTAAATGGGCCAGGTTAGGCTCAAACTTGTAATCTTCCTGCCTCAGCCTCCCCAGGAGCTGAGACCATAGGTGTGTGTCACCAGTCCAGCCAATACAACACTGGCACTGCTGCTCTTCTGAGTTTGGCTTTTCCCAAATGACAGAAAGTCACGGGCTTTGCAGAGCAGGCGCGAATCTGGAGACCTCATGTTTTAACTTCCTGAATCTCAGCCTTGCTGGGAGAAAGGTGTGACTGTACTTCTGTTTAAAACAAGAGTGGGGAAATCAAGGCATGGGAGAGGAAGGATAGGCCCACTGTATGGCTGCTGCCTCGCTGGTGCGGTGCCTGCTCTGTCCACACACCAGGACTGGGCCGGAGCTGACTGGTCCCCCAGCTCTGTCTGGGTTCCAGGACCTCTGCTGGGCCTGGCCAACTTCGGTCCCTGTCACCGTGTGAGCGAGTCACCCACCGGGGCGAGGGAGGAGGCGGGCCTGGCTTTCAGTCGGAACAAGAGGATTGTGTTCAGGGAAACCACACGCAACGTGAGGACAGGCCGAAGCCAATATACACTGGCTGCGGGGCCAGAGTTATGAGGATAGAAAACCCTTGTGTGGGCCCAGAGGGGCTGATGTGGTGACGCCCAGGAGCTCTGGTCACCAGGCGCCAGCTCTTGGGAGGTGTCGTGCCCTGGCTTAGCTAAGCAACCGTGGGGGAGTCTGAACCACACTCTGGGGCTCTGTCCTGGTTTTTGCTAGTTTCAGTTTCGAGACAGGGTCTCACTGTGTACTGCAGCTGGCATCGAACTCACTGTGTAGCTCGGGCTGGCCTCGGGCTCACTGCAGTCCTCCTGCCTCAGCCACCAAACACTGGACCCCTGGTGTGACCACCACATCGGCTCTGTCCTGTTTTCTAGGCTGCCCTGTAGTGGGCATGCTGGTCTCCTTGGGAGAGGAAGACAGGCCTTAGGAGCAGGTACTGGGCCGTCGCATGCCCGCTCTGCTTCTTTCTGCTGGTGACTGAACTTTCTAGGTCCTTAGCTTCCTGATCCATCAATTGTGATGGGGACATGCAGAAGGACATCTGTGAGGGGAGAGGTGTTTGGGCGCTCGACACAGGGCAGCTGTTGGTCCCTTGCCTGGAGGACTACTTCAGTCAGTCCATGTGCCTGCTGTGGGCAGAGGTTATCTTGTGGTCACTTTTATTTTGTGATGGTGACATCGCCTGACCTGTGGCAGATTTTCCAGTTCCGAATGTCCAGGGCTTCCACAGGGCCACCTGTGGGGTGGAACGTTGTGGGCTCTACCCTGAGCCCTTTGCAGACCTGCACCTATGCACAGAGCCTACTACCTGTGCTGTGCTGCGGGGTATGGGCTGCTATACCTTGTAATTAAGGTATGGGAGAGCAGGGCATCATGGCACACACTGCCCACCCAGATGCTGGGAGGCTGGGGCAGGTGGGTGGCAAGTTCTGGCCCAGCCTGGGCCACTCAGTGACTGAGTGAGACCTTTTCTCAAAGTAAAAACTAGGGCTGGCAGGCACCCTGCTCGCCTGCATCCACATACCCTGTCCACCTCCAAGTGAAGCCATTGAAGGCCGAGGTAGTGCCCAGCAGTTTCTGTGCCCCACCTTGCCCTGGCAGACCACCAGATCCAGGTTCACCCCACCTAGGTGTTTGTTGGACAGAGGCTGCGCCAAGGTCCCTGTGTCCAGGTCAGCTCCTGTGAGCAGCAGAGCGCAGACACGCCCTCTGCAGCAGGCACACACACACACACACACACACACACACAGCTGCCCACCACCGAGAGGACCTGTAGTGGCGGAGGGTCCGGCCAGGACATGGCCAGGACCAGAGCGTGGGTCCCACACATGCAGCCTGGGCTTTAGGAGAGCTGGGACACAGCGGCAGACATGGAGTCACTGATCTTTTCTGCCCAGCGTCGCCACTGTGAGCTGTGCACACTGTGGATTGACTGTTTCCCACTGCCAGAGAAGACTCATCCTTTACAGACAGTGTCCAGCACTCTGGCTTCCTTCTTGGGGCCGCCACCTGCTGCTTCACATGCCTCTTAAAGATGAGGCTGAATAGGTGTTGGACATGAGTTTTTGAGGAGGTGGTCATGGGGTTGAACCCAGGCCTTTCTCTCTGAGCTGCATGCCCAAACTTTTAAAATTTATTATTTGTTTACTTAATTTTGTTTTGTTTTTTTGAGATAGAGTCTCCCTTTTGTAGTTCAGGCTGGCCCTGAGTTCACTGTGTAGCCCAGGTGAGCAGAACTCACAGCAATCCTCCTGCCTCTGCCTCCCAAGTGCTGGGATTACAGGTGTGAGCCACCACGCTCGGTACTGTGGTATGTGGTTACCGGGGATTAAATTGGGGCCTTTGCACCTGCAAGGCAGGTGCTAGAACCACTGAGCTAAATCCCTGGTCCCCGACCTTTTTATTTTCTTGAGACAGGATCTCACTAAGGTGCTAAGTCACCCAGGCTGGGCTCGAACTTGTGATCCTGCTGCCTCAGCCTCCCAGAGTGCTGAGGTCACAGTCATTTGCCACATGTCTGTCTACAAGCGGTTTCACCAACTCGGAGATGGCAAAAGGAGGATGCCTCTGCTTGGAAATGCCATCAGATCCCATCCCCACTCTAGAACATCTGTCAGCTGCCTCTACTCAGGGTCCAGGCAGGTCTGTCCTGGGAGGTGATGGTAAGTGGGGGGCGACACCTTGGGGAGGACATTCCATACAGTCCTGCACACAGAACCACACAGGAAAGTGCGTGGACCAATCAGAAGCTCGCCACTCTCAGTCCTGGCCTTGAATCTGTTGAATCTGGTGGTGTTCACTGGACCCATCAGAGCACAGCTTTTCAACGCTTCATTTGCATGTGGACCCAGCCAGTCAGGAGACACTTCCTGGTTCTTATTTACATATGCAGAAAGCAGGAGCTTTTGGGCAGGAAGGCTTTCGAGTACCTTATTTGCATAAAGAGATGACCAGGGGAATTTGGGTAGAGTCTCCGTTTTTATCTTAAGGCCACTCTGAGCCCTTCACTTGGGGTTCACTTTGCAGAGTAGAAGTCTTCCCATGAGCTGGGGATTTAGCTCAGTGGTTCTGAAGCCTGTCTTGCAAGCACAAGGACCCGGGTTCCATCCCCGGTTAACCACAGACCATACTGGGCATGGAGACTCATGCCCAGCAACAATCAGTACCACATACCACAGTGCCGGGCGTAGTGGCTTGCGCCTGTCATCCTAGCACTCAGGAGACAGAGGCAGGAGGATTGCTGAGCTGTAAGTTTGAGGCTGAGCTCAGGGCCAGCCTGAACCACAAAAGCGAGATCCTGTCTCAAAAAAAAAAAAAAAGAAATCTTCCCCTGTAAGACGTGTGCACTGTGCTGCCCTGTCTGTGTACCTTGTCCGGTGCTTTGTTGGGACCCCAAGGACCTGGAAAGGACCTGTGGGACTGCGTGTGCAGCACTAGCCATCAGGGCCTCGGAAGGGAGGGAGCACAGCCGGAATGGCACAGCTGCTGCAGAAGGCAGCAAGAAGGATGCGATGAGTGGAACAGGCACACACCTGTAATCTCAACACTCTGGGAGACTGAAGCAGGAGGATCACAAATTTTAGCCCAGCCTGGGCAGCATAGTGCCTTAATGAGACTGTTGCAAAAAATAAAAAAGGCTGAGGATATAGCTCAGTCGCAAGGTCCTGGGGTTCAGTCTCCAGCCACATAAACTCACACACACACAAAGGACAACTATTATTTTTTGGTAGAGATTGAACTTGGGACCTTGTGTTTGTGAGGCGGGCTCCAGAACCACTGAATTAAATCCAAGGCCTATGTTTTTAATTTAAACACATTGTATTTTTTGAAATCTCACTATGTACAATGGGTGGAAAGCCAAGTGGAGACTGTAGGGCTGGTCAGCTCCAGGGCCTGTGCGTCGTAGTCTGAGGCTGTCTCTCCTCTGACTCCCCTCCCCCCGAAAATTGACTGGACAGCTCAACTCAACTCAGTCAGCCCGGGTTTAGCACCATTATGTTGTAGCCACTGCTCCTGGCTATAAAAACAGCTCCACAAACTGTTCACCACCATAAAAATTGAGAATGAAACTTTTATTTCAGAGAGTACAGCTAATTAGCCAAATATTTATAAGCACCAGCTTCCATCTATAAGACAGAGCCCTCCCAAACAAGAGGGTTCACTGCGAATGCAGGCGCCGTTGTCTTCTTCAGGTGCTGTTCTCAGCAACACACACAACCTCTCACAGCCTCAGAGCGACCACATCCCGCCCTCCATCCCCAGAAGGGTGAGGGTCAGTTCAAGGCTGGCTCAAATTTTTGTTTCGAGTACTATGCTGGGAGCTGAACCAGGGTCCCCACACTGACTCTACTCAGTGCTTTTTATTTTTTACATTTTGAGACAGTCTTTCTAAGCCACTAAATTGCCCAGGCTGGGCTCCAAGTTGCAGTTATCTGCCTCAGCCTACCTAATGCTGGGAACTGCAGGCATAACACAGGACCAGGTGGACTGCTACACTTACAAAGTATGCTGTGACGGGGTATATCTGTGGCTGGCTCATGAAAGGCCACATAATAAGATGGGGAGCTGTACCATTTTGGACTCCTTCATGGTTTCTCAGCTGGCAAAGTTTCAAACTGCTCCTTGTCTGGCCCTCCAGGGTAGGGGCGCCTCTAGAGTCACTGGCGGCCCGGGAGAGCTGGCCTCACCAGGTGCGGCTGTGAGCTGAGATCTCTCTGTGCCCACTTGACCGTGGTGGCCGCTCTAAGTCCCCTCCTGGCGGCAGAAACCTGGTTCCTCGTGATTGTGGACATTTCCCATGCAGCCCAGGGCAGCGAAGGAATCACTCACCCTCCAATGACTTCCAGTTCGGGAAGAAGAGACAGAGACTCAGGCTGCGCCAAACTATGCCTGTGTCTTGGTCAGCCAGGAGGTGAGCAGTGCTGGGACTTCACCAGGCGACCTTGCCCTTGAGCCTAATGGCCTGGCCAGTCCCACCCTGCTACCTGGCAGGAGCTGCTGGGGTGCATGCCTCAGCCTGCAGATGTGACAGATAGGCTGAGTTTGCACTGACGGAAGCATGTGGGGGTACTGCATGGGGTCCCACAGGACAAAGAAGTGGATGAGATGCACAGAAAGGGCAGGAAATACGTGTGCAGAGCAACGGCAGCAGGTGAACTAGCTCACAGAGGCTGAAGGAAAGGAAAGCGGTCTTTTGGATCCAGAATTTGCAAGTTACCTCTTTCTCTCGCAAATAACACATCACGAAAGTAGCCTTGGCAAACACTGTCCTATCAAACCTCTTTGGACTCTTGCTGTATGCAAATGAGGGATCAGGACTAGTGCCCTGACTGGCTGTGCTGACATGCAAATGAGAGATCAAAAGCGAGTCTTCTGATTGGTCCTATGAACAGACCTTCATTCAAATAGAGGTTTGAAAATGTCAGGTTTCTGATTGGTCCACAATAGCTCTTTCCTGATTGGCTCTGTGTGCAGATGTCCTGTAGTGGGAGTGTCCCTCCTCCGGGGTGTCTGCCTTCCTGCTGCCCTGTCTGAGCTGGACATGGGTGGGGAGGCCCCCGGCGTTGGGGTCAGGCCGTGGGCACAGCTCTGGGGCACTCATAGCCAGGCGGTGGCTCTGTCTCTGCAGATCAGGGAGAGACTACTGCAGGTGACTTAGAAAGCAGCAGAGGAGACAGGGTGGATGTGGACTGCTTCCCATGAGGGGCTGGAAGTTGCTTGGGACCTGGGGACTTGAGGTGACAGCACAGCCAGGGGTCAGGGGTGGGCCAGGCCAAGCAGCTGCACCAGAGCCCCCCGGGGGTGGGGCATTCAGACTCCTGGGCTATGTCCCTTTGGCCTCACATGGGCCCTCCAGATGTGCTCCGAGGCCTTCTTCTGGCTGGCTTAAAATTGCAGACGATCCTCCTGCCTCAGCCTTCCCAGGGCTGGGATTATTGGCATGTACCACCATGCCCAGCTCTCCCAGCTTTCAGACAAATGAATGAGACTCCACACATAGCCCACAGGGTCGGGTTAAGGTTGGGACCTCCCAACTCAGTCTTTTGGCTTTGTATCTGCCCTATTTTCTGGCGATGTTTGTTGCAAATCTCTTTACTCCTAATATTTAGGATCTTTAAAATATCAGTGTTTCCTGGGTTATTCTGTACAGTCTATATTGGGACCTACCCCCTAGTTCTGGCACACCATATAAGGCACTCAAACAATACTGTAGAACACCTTCTCCTGTCTGCTTAGAGGCAGGAAGGCTCTGGCTCCTGCACTGCTGCAATGGCGCTGCCTGTGGTTCCAACAGGGCCACCTACTCACCAATACAGAGTCCCGGGGCCCGCTTGTGCAGTCTGCCTGGAGGCCAGTAGGCTGCGGCCCCTGTGCAGCTGCAATGGTACTGGCTGACGTTCCAACAGGCCCACCTACTCACCAATACCGAGTCCCTGGATGTGCTTGTGCAGTTGACATGGAGAAAGGCAGGCTCTGACCCTGTTTGGCTTTGATGGCGTTGGCTTCTGCTTCCCTGGCTCTGCCTGCTGTTACACTCAGTCCCTGGGCGCATTTCTGGCGTGGGCCTGGAGGCCGGAGGGCTCCAACCCTGGCGCGACTGCAACGGCACGGGCCTCCCAACTCAGTCTTAACCTGGGGACACCTTCCCTGGGACCTTAGCTGATTCCCTTTGGTTCTTGCAGGCAGCTGGAGAGCTTGAGCCTTGGCCCTAAATTGCACCCAGCCAGCACACCCTCCTCAGGTAGCATTTGGAGGAAGCTGTCAGCCTGAAGACCCACTCTGCCCTGGGGGGCTGTGGGAGCTGGCATTTGGGGTGTGTCTGGGAGGGTTGGGTCAGAGGTGCAGAGCCACTTGCTAGGCTGCAGGCAGCCTTTCTGGGCTCAGGGCGCAATGCTTAGATGTCAAGAACTCTCTTTCTCCAGCAGCAGCGGCCTTGGGAGGTGACTTATGTGCAACTCAGAGGTGGAAAGTTCTGAGATTTCTAGGAGTCTGAACAGTAATATGAAAAAAATGAGGGAAGGCCCCGGGAAACCCAGACTTCTCCTTCCCTGGGGAGGGATGGTCCGAGCTGCAGCTACCAAGATGAGCACTTTTTCTTTTTAATATGGTTCTGGGAATTGAACCTGGGACCTTTGCAGTGAGCTGCATCACCAGCCCTTTTATTTATTTATTTATTTTTTGAGACAGGGTCTTGCTTTGTAGTTCAGGCTGGCCCTGAGCTCACTATGTAGCCCCGGCGAGCCTTGAACTCATAGCAATTCTCCTGCCTCTGCCTGCTGAGTGCTGGGATTACAGGTGTGAGCCACCATGCCCACACTGTGGTATGTGGTACTGTTTGCTGTTGGTGTGAATCACCATGCTGGGCATTGTTTTATGTGGTTATCAGGGATCAAACTAGGTAGGGACCTTGCTTGCAAGGCAGGCGCTGGAACCACTGAGCTAAATCCCGGGCTCTTATTTTTTATTTTGAGACAAGGGTATTGGTAAGTTGCCCAGCTTGAACTTGAACTTGTGACCTTCCTGCCTCAGCCTCCCAGCATGCTGGGATCCCCGGTGTGCCCTGCGCCTGTCTGGTGTCCCTCTCCACTGTGCTCCTGGGTTGATGATGCCTGCCTCTCTGGGCAAATCCAAGTTAACTTCTCGGACTGTGTCTTTTCTCACACACAGCAGGAATGCAAGTGGCCTGGTTGGTGATCAGAGCAATGAGACTCCTTTGTCTCCCTAATGACCCTGTGAGCTCTATTTAAATTTGTTTTGTAAAAATCATTTTAAACTGAACTTATATCCCATAGGGTCTGCCCACTCACGTGTATTCAATGCTCCTTCCTGTCATATTGCTTTATTATTACACACAGAGGGCTCAGCCTGAGACAGCCGTTCTGTCTACTCCTGGGCTGAGACATACGCAAATTAAGCGGCGGTGCTGGGCATGCTGGGGTGGGTGGCAAGGGAGAAAGACTGGCTACATCCAGGTTAAGCAATGACTTGAGTGAAGGGGGAACTTGGAACGTGACTAGGGCTCAGAGGCACAGCCCTGGGTTCGATCCCTACCCCGCACCAGCAAAGTGAGAAATGGACGTCGGGGGCAGGGTTGGACACGAAGTTCGAGGTGTGCATGCGTATACATGTGTACATGTGTGCATGTGTGCGCGCACACTGGACCTGGCAGTGCCCAGGCTGTGGGTGGAGAGTTCTGGGCTCCGCCTCTGGGCCTAGACAGTCCCTGCGCGGGAAAGAGGAACCTGGTCAGTGGGCTGGGCAACACGGACACCTGTTTTCAAGGCCCTGCCCTGAAGTGCCCGGGGAGGGCGGCCTGGGCGTGGTGTTCCTCTTGGCCTCTGCTGTCTGGAAGGGGTGCTCAGTCAGGAGCTGGCCCCAACTTCCTCCTATGCGAGTTGGACAATGCCTTCCCACCTGGGCGCCCTCCGCGCCCTCCGCTGCTCCTGCCTGCTCCAGCCGGAGCTGGGCTGTGTCCCTGCAGTCACAGAGCTCCTGCAGCGTCCTCTCCATCCTGTCAGGGCCCTGGCACTCAAAGGGAGCCGTGGGAGGCATGATGCCAAGAGAGCACTTGCGTTACTGAAATTATTACTCACGGCCATGTGCCCCTCCAAGTCCTTCCCTCGTTCTGCACACACTCACTCCACCGTCCTGGCCACCTTCTGCAGTAGCTCCTGGGTCCTCTCTCCTGAGAGTTTTTACCAGGTGTGATCACAAATATGGTCACTGCTGCCGCCGAGCGCCCCCCAGCGGAAAGGCAGTTCGTAACACACGACGCTGCGTCCTCGTCCACCTCAGTCACTGGATTTGGCCCCAAATGTGTGACTACAGCTCTTCCCCAGAGTTGCAATGACTGTGAGAGGGGGATGTTTGATCCATTCAGGACGTGGAGGCAGCCGGGACAGTGCAGGTACAGACTCTCAGGAAGGAGGACCCCAGGGCTGCTGCAGGAAGTGACGAGGACGCAGGGATGAGTGTGGTCAGAGTGAAGGGGCTTCATGGCTGTGTCTTTTACTGGGATGTTTTTATAAACCTAAATACTCCTGCTTCCTGCCTCGGAAGAGGGGCCCTGGAGCCAGCTGGCCTTATCACGCTCAGGGCAGAGGCCCGGAGCGTGGTCTTGTTCTCTAGAGGAGGGAAACCCGGCCTGGCCTGTGGACAGCAGCCCACTCAGCCGCAGAGTGATGCCCGCTGTCCACTCTGTCCATCCCGAGTTGCTGGGGCTGCTCTCTGGGGACCTGGAACTTTGGCTGCAGGAGCTGTGGGCATGGCAGAAGGTGCTGCCCTCGGTCTTACTGTGCAGGACATGGCTGCCTGCCTTTGCCCACTCAGGAAGCTGGGGCTTGCCAGGGAGCCCCTGAGGGGCTGGCGCTTCCCAAGGCATGCTGGGAGTGAGCTCACAGAGGGCTTCCAGCCTGCTGTGCCCTCAGCCCCCTGGGGGGTCAGAGGCGGCTGGTGGCCTTGCTGCTTCAGGGCCACTGTTCTCTCTCAGGGTTCTGGGACTCCATGCCCAAGGACAGTACACTCAGGCTCCATTTGGAATCAGAGAGCAGACAGCTTTGATCTCTTTTCTGGAGGTGGGAGTGTCAAGGCAAAAAGGCAGTGTCTGCCCAGGTCTCTGGGTGCTTCCATTCCAGAGTAAGAATAGAAGGTGTGTGACGAAGCCACAAGAGACCTGTAGCATTGCTGGGCAAGGTGGCACACGCCTATCCTCCCAGCACTTGGGAAGCGGAGGCAGGAGGATTGCTATGAGTTTGAGGCCGGACTGTGCTACCTGATGAGACTGTCTCAAGAAACAAGCAAAGCTTCCAGAATTGTAGGTGTTAAGTCTGGAAGTCACCTTAGTGACCAGCTGGCCCAGTCCCCTCTGTAGTCCAGAGGAAGGGACAGTGCAGAGATCTGGGAGAGGTCAGAGAATGGGGCCCAGAGCTTTCTGCAGGATTTGAGCCAGGTGACAACCTAGAGGCTGGGTGGAGCCTGCCAGGCCCTGCAGGGTGCTCGGCCGGCTCCAGCCAGCTGTCCCTAGAGGCCAGGACGGCCCGAGGGCCTCCTACTTACCACCCCACTTCTGGCCGGGCTGCTGTAGGCTAGTCCTCATGGCCAAGGGCCAGCCTGGACCGTGCCCACGCTCAGCAGTGCCCTCTGGCTGCTGGCCTGTCCTAGGACAGTGCCCCTGCCGTGGCACTGTGCACACCTCCTGGCTGGGTGTCCACATCACAGACACAGACAGGACAGGATGGTCCTGAGGGACTGCAGGCTGGGAAGGCACCCTGGGGATGCTTCTTCTGGGCAGGTGGCCAGGGAGGGCTGTGTACCGGGGACTAACACCAGGGTCTTCACACTGCTGCAGCCCAGCCAAGCCACCCCCCAGCTGCAGCCTCAGCCACTGAAGTGCCCGAGGGCTAGAACACTTCCACCCCGGCTGGGAGCCCTGGGAGCCCTAGGAACCTTCGTTCTCCTGCTTCTCAGGACGACTCTCCCCTCCCTTCCATCGGTGACCCCTGGGCAGCTTCCTGTCCACGGCTGTCCCACCTCCAGGCCAGTCAGCACATTTGGCTCCGCCTTTGGCCCATTGCTCAGGGCCACACGGCTGAGTACGAGCCACTTGTCCCTGATGGAGGTGGGAAGTGTGCTCTTGGCTTATAGGCCAGGGAGGATTGCCAGCCTCATGGACGATGTGGCCATGAGGGCCTGGTCTCGGGATCCCCAAGGAAAGTGTCTGATTGTAGCCATGACGGGTGATACATGCCTATCATCCCAATGCTCAGGAGGCTGAGGCAGGAGGGTTGCCTGGACCACAGAGCAGTTGTAATGGGAATCCAGTCCCAGGCTCCATCCTCATGGAACTGCTGGTCTTGCGGTTTGAACCCTCCTGCCGTATGTTGTGTGACGTGGAGAGGTCATTTAATCTGTCAGAGCCTCTGCTTTGCTTACAAAATGAAGGCAGCAATTCCTGCCTTTGGGGTAGCGGCTCCATACTGGCATACAAAAGGTGCTCAGTAAAGGTAGCTTTTCTTAATGCCGTGTTCCCAAGCCATTTTGTTTTCTTCTCATGGTGGAAATAGCTGGAAAGGTGTGAACTGATGGCTGAGGTTTTGAGTTGTTCTGTTTTGAGACAGTCTTGCTCTGCCATCCAGCCTGCTCTTGATCACTTGTGGTGATCCTCCTGCCTCAGCCTCCTGAGTGCTGGGCTGACAGGTATGTGGCATCATGCCCGGCTCTGTCCTGAGATCTGGAATCCCCAAGAAGGAGGCCACTGGGTGACAGGCTCAGGTGTGCCTGGCTTCGAGGCCCAGCAGCCCCGGCCCCTGGTGGCGGCACTGAGCGGAGGCAGTAGCATTCCCAATGCGCACCTGGGTTTGGTGACTGGGCCTCTCTGTGGACAGCCTGCGTTGTCTGTGGGTGACCTCTGAAGCCTGCTCCTGGGCCTGGGCTTTGAAGTCACCCGCTATCCCCATGGCCTCTCCCCATGAGCACAGGCTGCCTCCTCAGCCAGCTTGGTACAGCCTGGGATCTTCGTCCCCGTGGGCAATGCCATTACACCAAGCAGGCAGGACAGAGTCGCAGTTTGGAGTCAGCATCTTCTGAAGTCCGGAAGCAGAGCCTTTAATTAAATTCACTTGAAGCAGGGTGTGTGTGGGGGTGCTGGCGATGCTGCTGCCCTGGGTGTCAGGCTGTCTGGGTTGCGAGAGGGCATTTCTGGACCCAGCAATGTGAATTGCTGTCTGGAGCATGGGCAGGGCCTGAGGGTACCTGTCTGATCATGGCTCAGCTGAAGTCCTGCAGCCCGAGTGCTGCCAGGCTTCTGTAGGTCAGAGGTAAGAGGAAATAGTGAAGCCAGGTGTGATGGTGCAAGCCTGTCATCCCAGCACTTAGAGGCTGAAGCAGGAGAATCCCTTTGAGTTCAAGAGTAACCAGGGTTATATAGTGACTCCTGGCCTCAAGAACCAAACCAAACAGAACAGAAAACAAGACAAAACCCACGAAGACTCAACAGAAGGCAAGCATGTTGTCCTGACACTCCTGGGAGAGAAGTCCCACCACTCTCTGTGACCCCGGGGGAGGCTGGGTGGCACCTGGGAGGAGGCACGCTTGCCCTGTGTAGTCCAGGCTGGCCGAACTTGAGGCGCTCCTCCTGTCTCAGCCTCGAGGAGTTCAGCTGGACAGACTATGGCACAGATCTTTACCGATATCATAGTTTTGTATTAGAAACCTTGAGCCATGTGTCTGGTGCAAGGCCCACTTCCCCATTGCAACTTCTCAGGGGCTGCAGTCTCTCAGGCCACGAGGGGCCTGGGCCGGGACCCATGACCTCGGCAGACACCCAGGCTGGGGGCTCAGGGAAGGCCGGGAGTAGGTGCACAGCAGCATCATCCTTGTGAAGTGAGGGGTGGGCAGGCAGGGCGCGGCTGCAGCCACCTGCCCTGGAGCTGGGCAGAGCCTGAGCCCGAGCCGCCCACATCGGCCAGGATCACCGTGTGTGCACCGCAGGAGCCCAGGGCCAGAGAGCAGTGATTGCCTTTGTGACTGGGCAAGGCCATGGTCAGCCTGGGGCTCTGGCATGTGTGCACACATGTGTGAGGTATGTGCATGCACACATGCTTAGGGGCACATGTGTGTTCATGCATGTGTGCAAGAGTAGATGAAAGCTGACTCAGCCCTCCTACCTCCCCACCCCCAGGACGTGGGTGGGAGAGGCGAGTCCTGAGGATGTGTGGACACGTGTGTGAGATGTGTGCATGCACACATGCTTAGGGGCACATGTGCACATGCGTGTTCATGCGTGTGTGCAAGAGTAGACAAAAACTGACTCAGCCCCTCGCCCCCACCCCCAAGACGTGGGTGGGAGAGGTGAGTCCCAAGTGTAAACCACTGTTTCCCTCAGCTGTTTGCCCTTATTAATTCAGGTAGCAATTACCCGCTCTGAATATTTGGCAACTAATTAGTTTTCCGGGGAGACGCAGGCTCTGCCCGACCTGATCCACTTTCTTAGCAGCCCCAGAAAGGTGGGGCTGGAGGGAGGCTCACGTGCAGTGCTGCAGACAGGCGCCTGTGGCTGGGTCTAGGCCAGTCCCACAGGGAGACAGCAGCCCGGCTGGTTGTACCTGGCCACTTCTTGCCCCAGGCCAGTTCTCTCGGGCTTAGGGAGGGTGCCAGGCTGGAGCAGAAGCCCGCTGCCTTGGTGCCTTTGGGAGCTGTGTCCTTGGGGACCTGTGCTGGCCAAGACCTCATCACCAGGCAGGAGGTACACGGCGGAGAGGGGACACGCAGTCAAGAGCAGCAGGAGCTGAAGCTATTGTTCTTGGCCAGCTGTTGAGCTCGCCCATCTAGTCATTGCCTTTATTTGCTCTCTAGCTCTGGACTCAGGCCACAGAGTCAGCAAGGTCATTGTTCCTAAGGCTGCAATAGATAGGAAGGCTTGAGCAGAAAGCCTCCTGCCTCAGCCTCCTGTGTGCTGGGACGCACCTGGTGAGGCAGTGCCTGGACCCTAGTAGATGGCCAGTGCCCGGTCACACGGACCTGGGTCTGGTGCCAGGGCTTAGTGCCAGAACCCACGGCTCAGGGTGCCTCAGAGCTTTGGCAAGTTCCCCAGGCACTCTGAACCCGTTTCCTTACCAGGATGACATCTGGGCATTCCAGCCTGTGTAGCTGCTATCAGCCAGTAATGGGTGCTCAGGGTCCCCTGCTCTGTGACCTCACAGCCTGCAGCCTGGACAACCCCTTGGGACCCCCATGAGAGGCCGGCTCAATCCCTCCCTTCAGGTCGAGGTGACCTGTTTTCGGACTGCAGGGACAGGGCTTAAATGAGCTCCACTGCACAGGGCCTAGTGGGGCAGACGTGGGCTTCCTGGTGCGCTGTGCGGCCTCCCCGAGCCCCCGCTGTCCAGCGCTGGCAGTGCCCTTCCACACTTGGGCCTGTGCCGAGACAGACGGAGGAGTGTTTGTTGACTAACTGGAAACCTGAGGTGACCTCCTAGTGGAGGTGTCCCGCTGAGACACGTACAAGTGTCAAGTCCACGAGGAGGGACAGCGTGGCATGCACGGGCATCACTGCAGACGTGGCTGCCAGCAGCAGGGGCTGCACGGTGCCACCCTGCCAGGGCCTGTGGGGCGTGCTGGTCCCCAGTGGAGTCTGCATGTTCAGAGGCTGGGAGGCCAGGCGGAGGCTGCAGTGCTGGCAGCCGGTGGCCCCGAGGACCCTCGTGGGAGGGAGACGGTGGTGTGGGTGTGCAGCTGGAGGCCTTTCTCCTGCTGGGTCACAGCCTCTTGGTCCCATGTGCCCAGAGATGGCTCTGAGGCCTGAGCAGGTCACCTTCAAGTTGTGGGTGTCTCTGGCCCCTGGGAGCTGCAGAGGCTAATGCTTCACCGTGGAAATATCTCTCCAGCAGCTCCTCTGGGAAGCAAAAATGGAAAATTTTAAATCCACACTGTTTTCTTTGCTGTGCCAGGTGGCCCATCTGCAGAGTGCCCCTTCTGGGCCTGCTGCAGCCACGAGACCCATGGAAGGGTCAGCCCCCTCAGAGCGGGCTGGTGGTATAGGCCCATGATCACAGCACTTGGAAGGCTGAAGCAGGAGGATCGCTGTGTGTCTGAGGCAGCCTGGGCTACATAGAGGGCCTAAAAAATCAGGTAGCAGCGACAGCATTGGAGGTGATGGAGCCAGTGTTAGGATGAGCCAGCCTGGAAGCTTCCCAGCTCATCACAGAGGGCTGCATCTGCTACCTGGTGTTCTGAGGGCAGGTGAGACTGTGGGTGCAAAGCGTGGGCCAGAGCTTGTGTGTGACGACTCTCAGAGGTGTGACTGCTGTAGGACCAAGAAGACAGCGCGGGGCAGCCCCAGGGCCTGTGCTGCAGGCTGAGCAGGGCAGATGGAGGGGACAAGGCCACTCCGATGGTATGGCCTGATGGGCTCCCAGACACTCTGGGAGGGAAATCAGGGCAGCAAGCTGCTGAGCTGTCTCTGAAGTAATGGGGGCTGTGGAGGTTGCCATGGCAACAGTAGCGTGTTCATCCTACCCCCAGCCCATAGGTGAGGCTGCTGCCGGCAGTTTGTGGCCAGGACAGGGAAACTTCCAAACCTGGTTTCATTTTTGCTTCCTGTGTTTGGGTAAGATAGAGAACTACCAAAAGGTCAGAGTGGCACCCCTGTGTTCCCAGCACTCAGGAGGCTGAGGCATGAGGATTGCCATGAATTCGAGGCCACCTTGTGAGACCCTGCTTCAAAAAAAAAAAAAATTAAAAAGTAATTTCCGACAACTTTTTAGATGCCCCCTTTTGGGCTTGAGTGGGCTGTATGTGACACCTGCTGCCCGTAGGCCCTGCACACAGTGGGCCTGAGCTTCCTGCCCGTCCTCCTGTGGGGTGTGTGTGTGTGTGTGTGTGTGTGTGTGTGTGTGTGTGTGCGCCGGGCCCTCCCCCTGAAGCCAAAGCAGTGTCTGAGTGGCGCCCTTTTGGGGCTGGTGGAGCCCAGAGTGCCGACTGCCTGCCCCAGTTCCTGGAACCCGGTGACTCAGGCGCAGCTGAGCGGCTTGCGCACCCCGTGGCCACCCAGGCGGCACGCACTGGGGCAGGTGTCCCTGTGCGCAGGGAGAGGTCTCAACGGGCACCCCAGAGTGCATCACACAGAGGCTGGGCCCTGCTCCACTGAGCTGAGGGGCCTTGTCTCCTTGGAGTGCGGGGGCCCTTGCCAGCTGCTCAAGACCTGCTCTGTCCCCTCGTCTCCTGTACCTTCCCCTCTGCAGAAGTCCTGTGCCTTTTCCGGCCTGCTCACCCCACGGGGGCCGTGACGCCCGGCCCTGGGCTCCCCCAGCTGAGTGACTTCCTGCTGCTGCTCCCCTGGTTGTACGCAGTCAGTTTCCACTGGTTGCTGCTGCAGCTCTGACAGCCATGGTAATGAGGATGAGGAGTGACTCAGGAGATGGCAGTGTGCTGGGGGGATGTGTGGTGGGCATCCTCACCCAGCCAGCTGCCTCAGAAGACAGTGTGTGCTCCTGCAACCCGAAAGCGAATTTTCTGGTGGATGCACCAAGTGAAATACAAGGTGTCCCTGGGAGGAGCCAGCGACTCTGGGCTGTGCGTGGCCCTTGTGGGCTTAACTTTAATGTGTTCTGTGCCTTCATGTAGGAGACTCGCAGCCACAGTTTAAAAATGTGTCCCAGCTGGGCATGGTGCAAGTCTGTGATCCCAGCGCTCGGGAGGCTGAGGCAGTAGGATCGAAGCCGTTTCTGCATAGTCAGGCGGGGCTGGGCCATGTCTGTGGAGCCAAGAGTTTCTTTGCAGAACTCTGTTTCACAAACGCCTTCCTTCCGGAGCTGTCCTCTGGCCCAGGGGAGGGTATGGAGCACCTAATAGGACCACGTGCCCAAATGGGGTGATGCCAGTCTCAACACCAGAGCTGCCCTAGCCATGTCCAAGGTAGGCAGTCCAGACGGGAGCTGGGCAGGGTCAAGCCTCACATTCTAAAATGGGGCCAGATCTAACATTTTTAACTACACAAAACGTGGTAGCACACAGCTGCCATCCCAGCTCTCAGGAGGCTGAGGCAGGTGGACCACTATGAGTTTGAGGCCAATCTGGGCCACAAAGTGTGAGTACAAGTCCAGCTCCAACTACATAGTGAGAACCTATCTGAAAAACCAAAGCAAAACAAAACCTAGGAGCAGCCCAGGGCGGGGAGGTGGCTGGGGAAGAACAGACCCGGCATTGGCCTTGCTGGCTGCTGTGTGGACAGGCGCTGACCCTGGCTGGGTCAGAGGTGGCAGTTGGAAGATTTACTCGTGTGTGCAAGGCGTAGCTTGGAGAAAACAGGAAATACAGGACTTGGGCCCACACCGGCTCTGGCCCCATGACCTTCACCTCCCCCTGCAGAAGAAGCTGGCTGTGGAGCTGGGCCTGGCTGGCCAGGGATGACATGGCACCTGGGTCTCCATGCTGGCTGGAGATTGTGGGGAAAACTGCCTAGGAAAGGGACTGCTGTTCCCATTTCCCAGGCACCTGCACCAAGGCCAGGTGTCCTTAGGCTGTCTTCCTTCTCAGTGGCCCTGGCTATGCAGGGTCAACCCTCCTGCCTCAGCCTCAGGAAGGACTCCAGAGCTTCTGCAGAAAGCAGCAGGACAGTGAGATGAGTGTGTTCCAAGCCAGGGGGATTCATGACGATGCATCTTTTACTGTGATATTTTGAAAGATTTAAACACATAACTCCTACATGGGCTGGGCTGAAGGGCACAGAACCTGACCGTGGCGGTGACTGGCCCTGGGCCCCGTGTCCATCGGGCAGGTCCTGGAGTGGGGCAGGGGCCCTATCTGCTCCAGAGCCCTGGCTGGGTACCTGGCAAGGGCCAACTTCCTGCTCATGGAGGGAAGGAGCCAGGTTGGCTGAGTGCGACCTCAGCCTGCCCTGGCTCCGCCCTGCTCAGCTCCGGAAGCCCCAGGACACCAACCTCCAAGGTTGGTGGCTCTGGCTGTGGGCCCCACAGGCCTGCCTGGCACAGCTCACCCCCTCCAAGTGTCCACACACCCGTCCTCCCCTTGCTCTACTTCCAGAAATAGCTAATGAGGAAATTGTGTCACCCAGATGTTCTCTATAGTCGCATGTCAGGCAAGACAACCTCTGCGCCGACAGGGCCTTCCCATGTGAACACTGCTCACGTGAGGAGATGCCGAGAGTCAGAAGGGAGACACCCCCAATCAAGGCTCCCCAGCATGGGGGAGTGAGGGGGTTCAGCAGGGACCAGAGTGTGGTTTTCTGAGAACTTTTTATTAGTCTCTCACTTGCTTTTGGTACATGGGCTGAGGTGTGATGGGTTCACCTGAAGAATGAGAAAAGATTCTCTACCTTCCTTGACTAGTCACTTGTGCATCCTTTCCTGGGGACCCTGAGCCCAGGACGTGGGTTGTCTCGGGTTCTGGGGGGCAGGTTGAGAAGGTGGCTGGCTCAGCTCAAAGCCTCTGCACTGAGATACAGAGGAGACTCCTCACAGCCCGGCGAGTGAAGCGTGCAGGGTATAGGGCAGCCCATGTCGCCCACCGTGAGTTTGGTTTGGCCCTTGCCCACCGTGCCAGGCAGATCCCCCTTGGCTCCCTCAACCTGCAAGCAGGGGAGGTGTCAGCCCACTGGGCCACACACAGGCAGCCAGAGCCCCCGAGCACCCCACGCAGAAGAGGTTCAGAGCAATGTCTGAAGCCCCGGGTGGCTGGTGGGGTGGGGGGGGGGTGGGATGTCCTGCAGTCACCCAGGTGGGGGCCCTGGGGATCCACATCACAGGAGGGGCAAGCAGGAGGTGTGCTGTGCCGTGCCAGGGCCGAGGGCACACGGTCCTTCCCAGCCTCGTGTAGGGTCAGGCTGTCACCCGTCTCTGAAGGTGGCAGCATCCCTGGTGACTGCTAGGCAGGACCAACGAGGCCCTCAGCTGCCCTGCCCCCCAGATTAGCACAGGACAGGGGACCTGGGAAAGGAAGGAGTCAGAGACTGAGTGGGGGCTGAGTGCTGCGTGTGTCTGTGCTGACACACAGGTTTCCCAGGGCAAACCCCAGGGCCAGAGGACAGAGGATATGCAAATGACATGCAAATGAACCACTAGGAATGCAAATAACATGCAGGTAAGCTGCTGCTGGTGCCGTCCTTCCTGGCGGTGAGTGCAGCCACAGAGTCCAGAGCCAGGCCTGTCCTGCTGGACCAGATGTCTGAGGGTCTATAGGCCGGTGGAATCCAGCGCAGGCCCTGGTTTCCTCACCTGCAGCTCAGCAGCAGGGCAGGGCAGAGAAGTGTCCTGTGTCCCGTCTTTGTGCCCCTGCTCTGCACTACAGGGCTTCTCCAGGTGATGCCCAGCCCGTGCTGGATCTGGTCTGGCCCTCACCCTGTGCCCCTGTGGGCGTCTTTCTCGGGGGCCTTACGGGCACCTGCTGTCCTAAGTTAACCAACTGTCACGCTGGCGGGGGTGTGACACGGACAAAGTGGGGAAGTGGCAGAGCTGAAGAAATTGCACATAGCCTTTGCAGCTGGCACCTAGTTCCTGATTCTGCCGCCCTCTGGCTCCCTTCTGCAGGCTCCCCTCCCAGCCCCTCGTGCACCCCCAGCACCCCTGACTCAGCTGCATTGCACTCGAAGCGCCCCCGGGGGCAGCTGGTCAGGGGTCGGGCAGCTTCCCTGCTGCGTGGATGCTTCCTCCTTCAGGGCTGGGGCGCGGTGGCGGCGCCTCTGGTTCACATCCAGGAAGACAGCAGAGGGCCTGATGGGAGGCGAGGTTGGTCTGGGGCTGTCCCTGTGCGCAGCCGCAGGGTGGGCGGAGCATGCCCTGTGTGCATCGGGACCCGCTCCCCTCTGTTCTTTTCCTTCTTGCTGAGAGTGGAACCCAAGACCACTGGCCCAGGAGCTGCTGCCCCATCCATATTAGTTCTGCAGTTTAAATTTGATCTCATTAAAGTTCAAGTCCCAGCCAGGCATGGTGGTACATACCTGTCACCTCAGCACTCTCGGAGGCTGTGGCAGGAGGATCGAAAATTGGAGCCAGCCAGCCCGGGCAACTTGGTACTTAGTGAGACCCTGTGCCAAAATAAAAATGGTTGGGAGTGGAGCAAAGCCCCTGGGATCTAACTTCAGGACCATAAAAGAGAAACAAAACAAAAAATCCTGAGTGCTGGGGTCACAGGTGTGTACCACCATGCCCGGCTTCAAACTCGCTTTTAACTGACAGGTCATAGTCATGGGTAATTGTGGGACAGGATGTGATGTGTTGAGACATATATGAGAGAATTCTTTGGTCAAGCTGATAAACAAATCGGTCATCTCGTGCACTTCCATTTTGTACAAATGTAACTTACAACTTAGAATAAAGCCTTGGTGTTTCTGAGGAGCTGAACAAGCAGATTGTAAACCCCAAGCCTGCTCTCTGATTAGGGACAAACGCACCTCAGTCCCCGTCAGGAGCCAGGACATGCACACGTGCACACACATGCACATGCGTACCTGTGCTGTGACCGGCCGGGCACGTGCCCGGTGCCTGCCTGCGGGAGCCCCGGCCCATGGCCGGCTCGGCTGTCAGTCCCGCCCATGGTCAAGGTGCTGGGGTCATAGCTGGGGCCTGCTGTGTCACTGTGTGTGTGCGTACATGAGCATGCTGATGTACGTGGTGGCCACGGCCAAAGCCACATTCTGTCTATTCCACCATTCTGCAGCTAAAGGAATGGGGTGTACACCTGACCCTGGAGTGTTCCAGCCTGGCCCGAGAACCTCGCAGTAGGAATGTTTAGAGGACAGGCCAGCCAGATATGGTGGTGCATTTTCTCCCAGCACTCAGGAGGCTGAGGCAGGAGAGTCACTGTGAAGTCAAGACCAGCCTGGACAGCATAGTGAGACCCTATCTCAAAATAAAAATATATTTTCTTACTCTGAGCTGGGGATGTAGCTCAGTGTGAAGGCTCTGGGTTCAAGTCTCATACTGAAAAAAAATTGAATTCTCACTTGGGTCTCTGTCATCGCTGGCCTGTTTACTGGCAGGGACTTGGGACACCTTGTCCCAGTGGACTGGAACCCACGCTGAGACCTCAGGCAGCCTGGGAGAGTTGGACCTGGTGTGAAGGCCCCATCTCTCTGAGCCCCGGTTTCTCATCGGTGCAGCTGAGCAAGCAGAGTGGGTCTGAGAGGCGGTGCGACAGGGCCTCACTCACTGTGCAGCCCAGGCTGCCCTTGAAAGCAGAGCAATCCTCCTGCCTCAGCTTCCTGAGGGCTGGGATCACAGGCATGCATCGCCGAGCCAACTGGTGGCCTTCTTTTCCATGACGGTTAGGACTTTTGGCTGTTTCCCCACTTGCCTGTGCTCCTTTCTTTGCTGAGGTCAAGTGCATCTGTGTCACCCGGTGTCTCCCAGGCCAGGCTGTTCCGAGTATCCTGTGGGGGTCTCCAGCTGCGCTGCAGCTCTGAGCCTTTGCCCTGAGCATCAGTCTCCCCTGCCTCCTGGCTCTCTGATTTGGGACAAAGCACAGTAGGGGCACATGGGGGTTGGGTATGGGTGTGTCTGAGGCTGCACCTCTCTGTCAGGCGTGAAGTGAGCAGACTGTGTCCCGCTCAGCAGGTGCGGAGCATGGGTGCAGCGGCGGGTGGGCGCGGCCTCTGCTCGAGGTCACTCGTCTGCTGTCCGCCTCCCCTTGTGAGCCCAGCCCCACGCAGAGGGCTGGGAGAGCGGCCCAGGGAGCCAGCTTCCCGTGAACACACCGCTGTCCACAGGTGTCCACAGGTGTTCACAGCCCTTTCCCCGCAAGCGCCTATTGCCCTGTGCTCAGGTGTGTCTCCCGCAGCGAATGGGGACCTGCAGGCCAGGGCCCAGTTGTCCCATTCTCTGGGGCCTCAGCATATCATGACCCGATGGGAGAAAGACATACCAGCTTCCTGCATGGAGGAAATCTGATCCTGGCCCATCTCGTCCCACAGCGCTGGACAGAGGCCGGAGCCTGGTGTGGCGGGGAGTTTCCCAGTCCCTGGCTCCTTGGAAGCCCTTCCTGCTTAACTCAAGGCTCCCCTGGCTGTGGCTAAGGCAGGGGTCCATTTGCATCCCCACACTTGGCCCACGACCCGGGGAGCACCTTCCCTGGGGCTAATCTCAGGTGCAGGCACACAGGAGCCACTTCCCTGCAGAAGAGTGAGACTTTCCCAGGTGTGCCTCCTTGTAATCCCAGTACTCGGGAGGCTGAGGCAGGAGAATGCAAGGAAGAGTCCCACCTGGGCAACAGCCATATAGCAGGCCTCTGTCTCAAAATGCAAAGTAAAAAGTTTTGGAGATGCAGCTCAGTGTGAAGCCCCTGGTTCCCTCAGAGATAGAGAGAGACAGAGAGAGAGTGACAGAGATAGACAGAGATGGAGGGAGAGAGAGGAGGCCGGGGTGGAAAGGGTGCCCGGGGCAGCCCGGTGGCCAAGGCCGTGCCTGCTCCACCCTCTCGGGCCATGAGCTCCTGCTGTCTCCCACCTGCCTCAGCCTCTGTCCCCAGTTGGGGGGGGGGGTCAGGAAGGACTTGGTGTCCCAGGGGCCTCGAGCTGTGGTGGGAGTGGGGAGCCTTGCTGGGTGGGGTCAGCTCACGGAAGTGGTCTGGCAGGTGGGAGCCTGTGTCCCAGCTCCTTCCTGGGGGTCCTGCACCCCAGCACCCGCCGGGCAGTGAGTCCGGAGGGAGGGAAACTGCCGCTCTCAGGGTGCTGGCGGGCTGGCTGCTTCCTGTGTTCTCCACACTCACCTCCTGTGTCTGCACGTCCCCCAGCGGTGGCATCTGTCACTCGCCTGACGCAGCACTGCCTGGGGTAGTGCTGACAGGCACTGAACCCAGGACGTGTTCATCGTGGGGAGTGGTGCTCAGACAAAACACACTTAATTCTTTTTACATCCTAGAAAATTCTGAATCCTAGACAGACATGAAAAGAATTTAAAAGAAAACACTTAGCAGTGTGAAATGCACTGTGCTCTGTGCTGGATAGAAATGGCTCAGGGGACAGTGTTAGGATGCTTTTATTTTTTAAACAGGGTTTTGCTACATAGTCCAGGGTCCCTCAGACTCTTGGAGATTCTCCTGCCTCAGCCTCCCGAGTATGGGAATTATAAACATGCTCCGGCTGTGGCCGTTCACGCAGTGGGGCTCGTTATTTTTTTGCAGTTTCGTCTTCCAGAAGAAAGTGCCAAAAATGAGTCAGTGCAGTTGTACCTCAGACTCAAGTCCAAAGGGAGCTGAATGCTCAGAGCTTGGTGCTGCCTCTCTACCTTGGGTGACCTGTGGACTTTGTGGTGATGCCAGCAGGAGCCCGGGGCCAAAGTAGGCTTGTGCCGTGGGGGCACAGGGGCCAGGAAGGTGGGTGTGGAGGGCTGTGGGGCTGTCAGGTGACCTGTGTCTGCTCTCCCCGGGCACCTGGGGCTCTGAGTACTTTTGTGCAAAGCAGTGTGTAGCTGTGGTCAAGGCCGGAAGCCACTCACGGGCCGAGGTCCTGCTGGCTCAGAAGACCAAAACAAGGGGAGTGAGGATGTGGGAGGCCAGGCAGGGCTCTGGGGAGCTACAGCCTCTGCAGCCCTGGAGATGCCCCAGACCCCAGACCAGACTTGACCCAGACCAGCCTCCGACGCTAGAAAGGCCCAGCCCTGGGCTGCTGCATAGAAACAGAATGAATCAGAGCCCAAAGAGCATTTATTATAATTTTGTATTTATTTTTTAAGACTGGGGCTCACTGTGTAGCCCAGCTGGCCTTGAACTTGGAGAGATCATCCTGCCTCAGCCTCTTGGGTGCTGGGACTACAGGCATGTGCCGCCACACCTAGCCTAGGAAGTACATTGGAGTTCTATTAAGTGCAAGAATGAACAGACACCAGCAAAATCGAATAACCTGCCCTTAGACCCAGCTTGGAGTCTAAGCAAATTAAAGTCTCATGGTAGAGACCCTGAAGCGCTGAGGTGGGGGCAGAGCGGTGGACACTGGTCACGTGGTGTTGTGGGCCCTAAAGGCCGTGGGCAGGGTGGACCTGCAGGGCAGTGGGGGCACTCAGGGCATCTCTGGTTGTGGTGTGTGTGACTGGGCTGCCGAGGACCTCAGTGCCACTGGCCATGTTTGGGGCTCAAGGCAGCACCCGCTCGTCCAGAGGCCCCAGTGGCCCAGCAGGATACAGACACGGCAGCACAGCGGGCATGAGGCCGCCACGCTCCTGCCCAAGCTCCAGAGGATGTACGGTGGCCGCTGTCCATGGCTCCTTTCTTTCCTGGGGTCACCTGGGTGGGACCAGATATGGATGATCTCTGTGGGCGCCCTGAGACTCGGGTGTCTCTCTTAATTCTTGGGGTGCAGGGCTGAAGGGGGGTGACCCTGGAGCAGGAGGAGGAGAGGGATCGAGGGCTCGGAGGACGAGAGCAGATGCATCAGAGAGCCGCTCCTGAAGGCGGCTTCCTGAGCCCTGGCTCCTGTGCCATCTTTCTTTGGTGTTTATCTGGAGACATCTGCAGAGCAAAGGCAGGTCTTCTCCGCGAAGAGAGGCCGGGACCAGATGCTGTCAGACGCGAGTTTATTTCGAAGACAGGAAGTGGGTCCTCTGGTTTGCCCTCGATCTCACAGCCGGCATTCTAGCCCTGCGAACAGCCTGGGACGGAGGGGCCGCCCTCGGCGAGAGGAGACAACTGCGCCAGCCGGCTGCGCGTGTCGGCCGCCTGGTCCTCTTCCCTTTTCTGCTCTTTCTTTCTGTTTCATTTACTGTTTAGCTTTTTTGAGACCAGGTCTCGATAGGCTGGCCTTGAACTCACAGTAATCTTCCTGCCTCAGCCTCCCGACTGCAGAAATGGCTGAAATGACTGAGCTGCACCGTTGCAGCCAGCTGTCTTTCTGTTTCTGTGCGATGTAGACTTCTGGGGTTGCCCCACAGGGAAGGGGGACGGATGACATTTTGCTAGGAACTGAGTCATCTGGCTGGACTTTTTCAGCCCTGTCCCTGCTCAGTAAACCCGGCAGGTGGGAAAGTGCAGGGCTATTTTTAAGGGTGTTCAGCAGCGGTGCTCCCCATTCCTGGAACAGACAGTGGTGCTTCCTGGTCACAGATGGAGGGAGAGCAGCTCTGTGACTTTCAGCAGCTGAGCCCTGTAGGGTGTCAGTTTGCCCTTCTATGGCCTGGGCTCACACCCCTGACCTGGGGCTGAGTGCGAGATGAAGTCATCACATATGCCTTCTCCGTGCACAGGGCCGTTTGCTGGTGCAGATGTGCTATGTAAATGTTCCTTGTGTTATTTTTCTAATAGAGCCTACCATTCTAAGACTGACTGCTGGGAACAGGGGAACACAGGCCTGGCCGGCCATGGGAGGGCTCAGCCTGAGACTTGGGCTTAAATCATCACCAGACGGAAAACCCAAGTTCTTTTAGAAAGTATCCATTTGTGCCAGATGTGAGTTCTTGTAATCCCAGAACTTTGGGAGGCTGAGGCAGGAGGGCCTCTACAAGTTTGAGGACATCTGGGCTATACGGGGAGAGACTGTCTCAAAGAAACAAAACGAAGCAAAAAACCCCTCCAAATTGTCATTATTAATACATTTCAGTGACTTGGGGAAAGTGGCCCTGGCTTCCATAAGAGCTGACTTGGAGAGATTTTTACAGCCTAAGGCTCTGAGCTCCACTGAACTCTTGTTTGCTCTGAAGCGTCTCGTGCTGGCTGTGTGGCACCTGAGACGCGCACACGTTTTGCTGCCTGTGCGCTGAGGATGACGATGCCCACAGAATGGTCACGCACACATGCTGGCTGTGCTGGCTGGCTGGCTGTCCCTCAGAAAAGCATAGAGATGTGATGTTGGCACAGGGTCCAACATCACCACGGCTGTGGTGTCACCAGGGCAGAGCCTCAGGAAAAACTACAGAGCCTGGAGCGGGCGACATGGTGCCCACCACGGACCCTTCCTTGGCAGCTCCCTGAAACGGGGAGGGAAGGCAATGTTGAGGGCCTCCTCTGCCCCCTGGCCCCCTGCTGGTCAGGACAGTGCGGGGAGGGGCACGGGGACTCGGGCACAGCTGGGCTCCTCCACTCCAGGGCGATGGGGCGGAATGCTGCCCGCAGCCTGTACAGAAGCGCGTGCAGGGCAGGCAGGTGAAGAGGTCTGTGTTACGGGGATGTGTGTGCTTGCTGGTGCTGCGCCCTGTACAGACTGGTTTCCCTTCCTGGTGTTTAGTGGCTGGAGCTCTGGTTTGGAGCAGGAAGGAGCCAGGAAGTGAAGGTGGCTTGTAGCTCTGAATGGACGTTGGCCAGAGTCTCACTCCGCTATCTCTGGGACAAACTTCCTGACACCAACAACTGACAGGGGAGGCATTTGTCTTGTGGGTTTGGTTCATGGGGGAAAAAGATGGAGGAAGGGCCTGGTGCGGGGAAGACACTCACCTCATGGCAGCCAGGAAGCGGAGAGGGAGGGGACAGGGACAGGAATGCAGCCTTTCAGGTCTCACCCGGGGGCCTCCTCCAGCACAGTCAGCCCCGAACCCACCACAGTGGACCCACCGGTGAGCACAGCGCCATGGTCCGGTTCCTGCCATGTGAGCACGGGCAGTGGTGGACACTGAGATGGAAGTCACAATAGCGGAGAGGCTGAAGGCAGATACTAAAGGCATGCTCCCTGCCTCATCAATTTAGAGTCTGTGGGCTTGGGGCGGGGGGAGGGAGACCATCGCTGGACTCCAGCAGCAGGGTGAGGTGGCTGAGGCAGGACACTTTCCTGGGCTGACTGGGACACAGAGCTGGGCACCATGGAGCACTTCCTTTCTCCTGGACTTCTGGGCCCATGCTCAACGCTATAGAAATGTGTGGAGCTGGGTGGTAGCACATGACTGTAATACCAGCTAACAGGAGGCTGAGGCAGGTGGGTTAGAAGTTTGAAGCCAACCTGGGCAATATTAGCAAGAGCCTATCTCAAAGTAAAACAAAAATAAAAAATGCTGAGGATGTGGCTCAAGGGCTAGAGCATCTTTAGTTATGACACCTAGTATTGTAAAATAAAAGTAAAAATAACAACTAAATACACCTATGTTCAGGTAAGTAGAATGCACGATTACCATAGGAAAATAACCAACAGCTACAAAGTGCAAGACACAACTCTCTCCCAGGTCCGAGGCTTGCACGTGAAGCCCCAGAGATTTGCCCTTTCACTGACGAACTTCTCACACTGACCTCTGGGAAGCTGCTCCTTGCACAGTTGGAACCTGGGCCCAGGGGACCTGCACCCGGCACATCAGCCATGCTTGCAGCCTCTTAAGAAAGAGAGGGAGTGAGAACCATCTCTGTCTGGGGTTCACCATCCTGCTGAAAAGATGGGTGAGCGGCCCACCATGGGCGAAGGGATCCCAGTGTCTCTCCAGGGTGCTGACGTTCTGTAACCGGGAGGAGGGGCTCAAAATATGTGCTGTGGGGCTTGTGAGAACCAGAAAGTTAAAAATGAGAGCCAGCCATGCCGGGCAGAAAGCAGAAGCTTTACTAATAGTTGTCATGTGTTCACGTGAGTGTGCGTGTGTGTGAGTGTGTGTTTGTGTGGCTGGAGACTGAGCTACATCCCCAGCCTTTTTTTGGAAACAGTCTCATTAAGGCACTAGGCTGCCCAGGCTGGGCTTGAACTTGTGATCCTCCTGCCTCAGCCTCCCAGAGTGTCAAGCTTACAGGTGTGTGCCTGTTTCACTCATCGCATCTTTCTTGCTGTCTTCTACAGCAGCTCTGGAGTCCTGTCTCCTGAGGGTCTTAAGCTGTGCCATCCCTGCTGCCTCCATGTCCTGAATGGATCAAAATGTCTCCCTCTCATGGTCACTGTGACTCTGGGTAGAGCCGGAGTCACACTGGGGCCAGATCCGGTGACTGAGGTGGACGAGGACGCAGCGTCATGTGTTTATGCGCCGCCTTTCTGGTGGGTGGCGCTCAGCAGCAGTGGTCACCATATTTGTGATCACACTTGGTGAAGACCCTCAGGATAGGGGACTCCAGAGCTGCTACAGGAAGTGGCCAGGTTGGTGGGACGAGTGTGTGTGAAGTGAGGGGGTTTTGAGGGGACTTAGCCACACATCTGTCACCAGTTTGTTCTATTTAAGCATTTTCTGTGCAGCTCAGCCCTTGCCATACACAGTCCTTGGAGCGGGTCTGCGGCAGAGATCTGGCCTGGCATGAGAAGAGGACGCGGAGATGCACACGACACCCCCCCAGGACCACGCCTGCAGGCTCTCCCCTGCCTGCCTGCAGCCCTGGCTCCTTGGCACCCACTGCTTGCCTGGAAGAGGTGGAGGAGAAGGGTGCTCTGCGTGTCACACACTGAGGACATTGTGGTTCTGCGGCGCTGCAGGGACCTCTGGACTATCCTGAGGGGCTGTCGCTGCCACTGTGGCCAGGGACAGGGCATGAGCAGGAAGACCAAGGGAAGACAGGATGGCCCTCTCTCCCGCAGCCGCAGCACGTCATCTGTGTCACACTTGTATGTCCTTCTGGGCATGTCTAAAGCTTCAAAGCCAAAGTGTTCCTGGCATCCTGGTGCCTTCAGTGATTTCTTTCTTTCTTTTTTTTTTTTTTTTTATGGTACCGGGGATTGAACCCAGGGCCTTCAGACTGAGCTGTGCCCTCTGCCTTTCTTAAACTTCTTAGCTGAAAGAAGAGTTGTGCTTAGCTGCCTGACAGAGAGGGCTTAGACTTATGATCCTCCTGCCTCAGCCTTCAGCGTTTAGGGAATATTTTCCACCAGGGATTCAAAGCAGAATTGTCCCTCTCCCTCAGGGGGACCCGTGTCTGTCCTGGAGCCTCCAGTTCTGTTCCTAGATTCCTGTGACCCATGTCAGGCTGTGCACTGCGCTGAACATCAGGAGAAAAGGAGGTGCTGCCACCTGAGCCTGGGTGCAGGCTCCCCACCTGCTTTGCAGAACAGCTCTGCATGGGTGTGAGGGCGGTGGGCATGCTGCCAAGGGGGTGCGTTTCGCCTTGGAGCTGGGTGGGGATGAGTTGCGAATGTGAATAAGGAGCTCAATCCACTCCAATGCTAGGTTATTCTCAAAAGAAGTAGAGCACAGCAGATATGGAAAATAAAGCATGACTCAGTTTGAATAACTAAGTTCACATATGCACTAGCCAATAATTTTATGGGCTTAACAGATACACTTTGTTCTGCCTTTCTTCAAACCTGAGATTTTGTTGTTTTGGTTTTTTTTTGAGACAAAGTCTCACTATGTAATTTTGTGCAAGGTTGGCTTTGAGCTTATGGCGATCCTCCTGCCGCAGCTTCCTGAGAGCCGGGACTGAGGGCATGTGCCATCACCCAGGCCTTAGGGTTGTCAAAGACAGGAAGTGAATAGACAGCAGCTGGTAGTGGGCTGAGAAGTCGGTCGTGCTGCTTCTTCCTGCCTCGGCCTCAGTTTCCCTGCCGCCCATCAGCTGCCTCACAGGAGCAGTAGGCCAATCTGGCCAGCCCTTGGGAAGAAGCTGCAGACTCAGGGTGCAGAGAGTAGGGAGAGGAGAGATGGCCCACTTCATCCCTGCCCGGATTTGGCGCCTCTTCAGGGCTGCTGTTTGTCATGTGTGGAGTGAGGCTGGCATGGCCTGCGCCTCAGAAATACCGAGAGCAGATAAGAACTCAAGGTAGCGCAACACGAGCACCTTCAAGGCCGACTCACACACCACTGCCAGGTCACACGTGAATTCTCTTTCCTTGGCGGCAAGAACGAGCGAGTGAATGTGAGCTTCGCCATGGTGCTGGGACCCCGCAGCTACTTGTTTTCATGGTCGATAAGGTGCTTGTTACAAAAAGTGGGAACTAAATTTGTAGCTGGCTGTTGAGGATCCAATTTGCATGTTGTAGCTCCAGAGCTGGGAGCGAAGGATACTCGCTGGAAATCAAAATCGGCTTTGTGGCACTGGTTCCCTGGGCTCTGCAGCACATGCCTCCATCAAACTGTCCGAGAGCAAGAAACAATTGTTTTCTTGCTTTCTGGGAGGCAACTTCATCTCACAGAGAACTGACTTCTAAATGTTTCTTTTTCCTCTTACAAAGAAAGAACTCAGAAGAAACCCCAGTGACAAATCCCAAACGTCAAGCGTGTCTGGGATGAGGTGTCGCCTCTTAAAGGACCGTCTAAGTTCAGAAACCAGGACGCGGCTGTCTCCACACTGGAGTGCTTTGGATTATGGGCACCCGGTCTGTAATTACGTCTTCTAATAACGTTATTAGCTGTTCCGAAGAAAGGCTTTCTCCTTTAACATGCGAGGCAGTAATTAAAGGCTGCGAATTTCACAGGTGAAGTCTAGCAGAATGCAGTTTGAAGTCAAAGAATCCAGCCGCACACCTCTGGTAATTACATGTTCTTCTCCAAATAAATCTTGCTTTTGAAGCAGTGAAATGGGTAACGATATTATGTATCTTTTCTTGAAAGATCTAATGACATGTATCATACCTTTCTCTAGATAAGTCATTATCTATCATATCCTTTTCCTTGAAACTCTAACTTGCCTGGCTACATTTTACTTCTGAGAAAAGGTGGAAACAGCAGCCCCGCAGCTGGAAGGTGTAGGAACCACCGGACACAGAGCCGCTACGCCCACCAGGCTCAGAGTGATCACCACAGCACTTGCCTCTGGCAGGTGATGTTCTAACGCAAGCAGCCAACAAGTTTCACGTGACGTGTTTCAAATTCATCATCTCTTGAGCTTTGCTCTCTGAAAATAAAAGTAGGACCTCGAGCTCAGGGCTTGGGAACCTGGACGGGGGACGCCGTCCTGCCTGTGCCCTGGAGTCTCGCTCTGGGCTCTTTTCGTGCCCTCTGTTTCATCCGTACTCCCCAGTGGCACAGGCCCAAGGACCCCTGCTGCTCTGCCCTGACGTGCCTGGGACCTCCTGCCCTCCCCTGTTTCTCCTGCCACCTGTGATGTTTTTGTTCTGCCCCACCGAGCCCCCCGGACAGGACCCCTGTGCTGTGCCCGGGGCATCCGCACACAAAGTCAGGCCTCACCTACCCGCCTCTGAGCCTCAGTTCACCTGCCAAGTAGGGCCATGTGCAGTCAGCAGGGCGGCTCCTGACACTGCCAAGTGTGACCATGGTTCAGCGCCCTCCAGTATGAGCCCAGTCCCCAGAGCTTGGCTAACTCTAACCTGCCCAGCCAGCCTTGCCAGGCTGGTGGCCCCGAGGAAAGCTGGTGGAAATGAAACCAAGTCTGACACTCAGTCCCCGCCACCGTGGCAGTGTTCCAAGCGCCTGCGGCCCTCAGCGGCGGCTGCAGTGGACTGCTCATAAGTGCTGCTGCCCTGGTGCAGTGCTGGACATCTTTCTGGGATTTTCCCCAGGACATCTCCTCCCTCTGACTGGCACTGCCCCCTGGACAGCTGCTGGAGCTGCCCACTTTGAGCTGGAGGCCAGGCAAGGTTACCAGGGGACGAGGGAGTGGGAGCCTCAGGTTGTTTCCCAGCCCTGTGGCCTGAACTGCTTTGAGCCTCAGCTTCTCCTTGCACGACTGTGTCAGCTGTGTGAAGGAGAAGCAGGTAATAATGACGCAGAGCAGTGCCACATAACAGCGACCAGGGCCCTCGTGCACTGGCGCCTGCTTCTCTGTGAGTGGGTGGGCAGCCCCTCCTTCCGGCACGCTGGCATGGTCCGGCCCAGGCTGGCCCCATCCTCCCTGGCACCCAGCGCTCTCCTGAGGTGGCACGTCTGTCCTGGGGGCCTCGGGGTGGCTCCCCACCTCCACCCCCTCCCCCCCGCAGGCTCTGGGCACCTGCCTGGGCACCGGCGTGCACGTCCTGCAGTGTCTCCCGGAGTCCCTGAGAGCCAGGAGTTTCCCCGGCAGGGGCCAGGCACCTGGCGCCTCCACCAGACGAAGCGGGTCTGGCCCCTTCCTCACACCGGGCTTTGTAATTTGCAAGGGCGGATTTCAGACACTGATGATCGCCGCTTCCTGGTGACTCGGTGAGTGGGGACAGTTGTGGGCACGGGGCTTTCCAGTGCTCGCTCGGCAGACGAAACCACACAGCCACCTCCCGCCACACGGGGCGACCTACTTCCCAGCTCCACATCTCGAGGCCAATGCTGACGAGGCAGCTGCGCCCCGGCACCAGAGGCAGGAGTCCAAGGCCAGTGTCTGGAGCCCCCGGGGCGGGGCTGGCTGGGTGTCCAGGCCTCTCCCACCTCGGCCCCTGCGGACTGAGTGCTTCCAGGGAGGCAGCCCTGGCTCTGCGGGGAGAGGGCAGTGGAGCCTTCGGCCCTGGCAGCCCCCACAGAAGCCCCGCCTTTCAGCTTTTCTGAACCTCCAGCCCAGATCCTTGCTCAGGGACTTTCTCCTTTTGTCTTGCTGATTTTTGTTTTGTTTTAGACAGACTCTCACTCTTTAGCCCAGGCTGGCCTTAACTCATAATGATCCTCCTGCCTCAGCATCCTGCTTGCTGAATGGCTGGTGTGAATTCCCCCTTGACTTGTCTTACTCTTGCCTTACAAATGGCTTATTCTTGGGGATTATTTTCCTGACAATCCCCATCCCTGCCCCACAGAGATGGTCCAGACCTCCCTCCTAGACCCAAGGCCCCTGGGGAAATCTATTCTCATTGGCTGTCCCATGCAAGGCTCAGTTCCCCTTGGCCGCAGCCCCTTGGAAGGTGGACAAAGCCCAGGGTGGGCACAGTGCCTTGGGGCACAGAGTAAAGGTCTGTTTCCTGAGGGTAAATACCTAGACGACAAGAAGAGGCTTTGAACACAGTTGAGTGTAGTGGCGAACACCTGTCATCCCAGTACTCAGGAGGCTGAGGCAGGAGGATTGCCACAAGTTCCGCACCAGCCTGAAGTACACAGTGAGCCTTTGTCTCAAAAAACAAAAACAAAACAATGATGACAGTGACGACAATAACAACAACAACAACAACAACAAACAAAAAATCAACAGAGGTGGAGTCACTCCTAATGACTTCCTATGAAACAATGCAGCACAGTGGATCAAGGATCTCAATGAGATTCTTATGTTTTTATTTTTCCAAATTTTTCTAAATTTTATTTTTGTGGTTTTGAGGATTAAGCTCGGGGCCTTCCCCCAGATCTATATCCACAGCCTTTTTTTCTTTTTTTCTCTCTTTTGGTTTTAAAATCTTAGCTGAGTTGCTACATTGCCCATGCTGGGCTCCAAGGTCCTGGGATCCTCCTGCCTCAGCTTAACAGAGTGCTGGTATTCCAGCTGTGTACCACCTCAACTTGATTATGTTCTCAGACATTTAATAACTAGGAATTTATTCTCAGGTAATAGTCAGCTTCATAAAGATTTATGGTCAAGGATTTTCAGTTTAAAATTGACTCATTAATGTAATGTGAATTCAAAATTAACCCCTCTCATAAGCAAAATAGAAGAATACATTCTTATATTTACAGATATATAATAAAATATTTCAAAGCTATTAAAACCTTGAAAAGTAGTTAATGATACAAGAAGATGTTAGTGCTGTAAAATTAGGCTGCAACCATTAGATAGAATTATATCTACAGCGTAGTCTGACTGTGTAAAAACAGAAGCGAGTGTGTATCGATGGACAGTATCAGATGCCACACAAAGGCTGGTGATGGAAAAGTTTAGACAGAGACCCCGAGAGATTCCAAGGGCTTGACACTTCCTGACCCCAAGTGGATGTTGTAATACTGCAAGGGGTGTAATCAGAAGCTAGAGTGAATGTTTAGATTTTTAAAAAGTGATTGGACATACAGTTATAGGAAGGGGAAAAATGAGAGTTAAGATGTGTCATGTACAGGTACAAACTGTCAATGTTGAATGTAATCATAATGTATATATAAGATGTACCAGTGAAATCAATGAAAAATAACAGTATTCTAGATAGAGACATAAGTAATTACCATAAAAGTCACATTTTCATTAATCCCTTCAAAACCATTCTTTTTGGTTAGTACATAATATTCTTTTTTATTTTTAAAATTTTGTTAGTCCGTATTTGGGACGCACAATGATTACGTTGCTCATGGAGATGGTGGACACATATGACACATCTTAATTCTTTTCGGTGCTCGTTTCTCCTTTCACTGTCCTGCCCACTTCCTGCAACAGCTCCGAGTCCTCCGTCCTGAGAGTCTTTACTATGCTGTCTCGGCTGCCTCCACATCCTCAGTGGACGAAAACTCTCCTCTCGCTGTCACTGTGACTCTGGGAAGAGCCAGGTCACTGGGGCCAGGTCAGTGACAGGTGGAGAAGGACACCGTGTCCTGTTATTTAGGACCCAGGCTATTTCCTGTCCTGTTATTTAGGACCCAGGCTATTTCCTTCGGCTCAGGAAAGAGACCTCCAGCGCGAGATGCGTGACCGAGAGAGGATCTGGAGAGAGGATGATCTTGGCTGTCACAGGGCTTCAGTTAACTCCGAGCGCACCCAGGAGGGCCTGGCAGTGCAGGGTGAGGCTGTCCTGCTGGTGAGAAGCCTTTGGCCCACAGACACCCGCCCGCCTGGCGTGGGCATCACCACACAGGCTGGGGCCGGTGTGAATGAGGCCGCCCTCCAGGCTCTCTCGGGCTATGTCGCCCTCCTTCATGGATCAGAGCTCCTGGGCAGTCGCTGCCAGGCAGGCACCGAAAGATACCTCGGGGGCGGTCTGGCCGGACGGCGGGAGGGCTTGCTGGGTCCAGCATCCACCCCTGGCACCATTGGGCACAGTGGGCACGGCACAACTCAAGACCAACAGCCAGTTGTTTTGAAGCTGGCGGTGATGCCCAGGATTTTCCGTTTCCAAAGAGATGTTTTGCGCACTTTCCCGGGTCTGGTCACCGAGTCGGCCTGCGGGAGTCGCCATGGGGGCGTGGCCTCAGTGGGCGTGGCCAGGCCTCCGAGAGAGCGGTTTTGTCTAGTTCCCTCCCAGCGGGTAAAACCGCGCACTCTGCTCATTCTGGCGCCCCCAGCGCCTGCTACCTCTCAGGCCCAGCGGTTCCAGACCTTGAGGAGCCCATAGGCCTGCAGGTTGCCGAGTTGTGCAGCTGGTTCCCAACTCGTGAGCTTCTTGCCTCAGCCTCAAAAGTGCCCCAAAGTGCTGTGAGACCCTGTCTCAAAACGAAAATAAAAGAGGGCGGGGTGCACATCAGTGTGAGGCTGTGGTTTCGATCTCCAGTATGACGAAAAGGTGCAAAACTCATTAAAACCTATATTTTAGTTTGCCTAATAGATTGAAGTATTGCAACAAGTGATCAGTGGAAAATTATTAAAATATTTTTCTAGTAAGTCTTTGAAAGCTCGTGTGCCACAATGTGGCCTCAGCATGTTTCAGCATCACTTGCTCCTGTGGCCAGGAGCTACGGGGTAGGAGTGCAGCGGCGGTAATCAGACGCTTCCACTCCCAGCGCCTGTGGCGGCTCCCATGCACACTGCTGGGGTCCAGCCCACCCTCCCTCCCTCCCTCCCTCATTCCGTTCCCTCCTTTTCGGCTTCCACCACTGGGATTGAACCCAGGGCCTGTGCACTGAGCTGCACCCTGGTCTGCCCCGCACAGAGGCGGGGTGACCAGACTCGGAAGCGGTAGGCACTGAGCTGGTGCGTGGACCCGCCCTGTGCCCTGGTGGTCCTGTGCTGGCAAAGGACCCAGATGGAGCTGCTCGGCCTCCTGGATCCTGGTTCCTCATCTGCCAAGAACTGGCAATGTCTTTCTCAAGGATCTGAGAAGCCTGGGGCAGGTGGACAGACTGTGGCATGAGTGGCACGCAGTGCGTGTGCAAGGAGCAGGTGGCAGCACTGGGCACTGCGAGGCCCTGGTGATGCGTCATCGGCCCAGCTCAGTGCCCTGCGGCACAGGCTCCACCTGTGTAGGGAGCGTAGGGGACTCTCAAAGTGACCGCTGAGCCTCCCTTTGGGCTGTGGCTGGGAAAGTCCTGTCACCCTGGCTTTGTAAGCAAGCATGGGTGCCAGGTGCGGTGGCCCTTGCTCTGGGAACTGTCGCCTTCCACAGAGCGGCGGGTGCTTTTGGAGTAGGGAGAAGCCTGGTCTGTCTCCGCTGGTGCTGCCCACCCACCTGGCTTCTGGAAGACGCCCTGATTTTCCCCTAAACCCACTGACTTGAGCAGCACCATTGAAAGCAATAGAAACCAAGCATTTCCTGATCAAAACCTAGTTTTGAAAATGAAAAATGGGCAAAATGCGCCAGATGCATAGTGGTATTAAGAAAAGCAAAGGTTAACTTAATAAAAAACTCCTTTGTGGTGGCAGGCAGGAAGTGAAACCGCTTTAAATGGCAAACATTTCTCAATCACTGAACGCACCAATAACTTGGCACTCTTTCGCCTTTGTCCCCTAAAGTAAGAGTGCCCAGACCTAACTCGAGGCAGTGGGAGGAGGCCTGGGCACTTTGCGGCCCCTGGCACCCAGCTCCGCAGGGCACGCCGATCACAGGGTCAGTTCTGCTGTCCTCAGTGGAGGCCAGAGGGGTTGGGCTATTGGCTACTGTTGGTGCCACTTTGCCAGCTCGTCAGTGTGACTCCCGGAAGCACTGCAACTGTGGGCACCTCCAGGCCTCGGCAGCCTCAGAGAGTGAGAGCCACAGTGCGTCATCTGCTCTGTAAATACTCCTTAATTGATTAAAACAAAGCAGTGTTTGCTTCACCTACTGGGCTGCACTGTCCTCATCTCTCTTGCAACTTAGGTTCTTTACACAGAAAATAAAAACCCAGGGGAGCACGGTTGGCTATTTTCCTGAAAAACAAGCAAACAGAACCCACAACCCCCTCACCCCAAACCCCCACAGTTATCAAGCACCAGTGGCACAGAAGAGGGCCCGGAGCCAGAGATGGAGGTCACTATGGACTCCTGCTCAGGTGCACTTTCTAAGTTTTATTTATGGATGTCAAACAGGATATGGCACAGGCAGGTGCTCTGCAAATACTCCTTAATTGATTAAAACACAGGAATCTATTTGCAGATCTTTCAAGAAATAGGTACATTAAAAAAAAAACACAACACAGCAGTTGATTTTAATCAATCACAGAAATCGTGTCAAATAGAATCATGTTGATTTAGATCAAAGGTTGAGTTAATAGGAAGTAGCCCTCAAATGTAACGATGTTATTATCTTTCCTAAAGATCTTTTTTCTGGGGCATGTGGCTGTGTAGCCCCAGCTGCCCTTGAACTTGGGTGATCCTCCTGCCTCAGCCTCCTGAGTGCTGGGATGCGGGTGTGCACCACCACTGCTGGCTTTTAAAAAATCTCTAGGATAGTCTTGGCAGTGTTCTGTGGCATTTGGTGGCCAACAGGGCTGTAAGGCATGGGGAAGTTAGGATCTTGCCCTCCAGGACTGTCACACTAAGCTTCTCCATGGCCCTTTCTGGCGGGAGATCTGCTCTTGATTTCCCAGTGGCAGAGTTGGTTTTTGTAGTCTTGACCTGAACTCTGTTCTGTTCTGTTCCATGGCATCTTTTTATTTTCTGTCTTCCCCCTGCCATCCTCTGGAGAGTGCAGACTCTGAGTTCCTCATTCTCACCCTACAGCCCCACAGTACCTGGGGAGAAGGAGCCGAAGGAGCTCGGGGCAGGTCTGGTCTGGGGCCGACATTGTTCTGTCGCTGTGGCTGGCGTTCTCTGTGCTGTTCCTGGGACTCTTGTGTGGCTTCCTCTTGTCTCCCCAAGGTGACACACAAAGCCAGCTTCCCACCTTGCAAAAGGTGGGTCACACCTCTACAGCACTTTGGGGATCTCTTTGGAGGCTGGAAATGTCCTCCAAGTCCCAGAGGACGGGCCTCAATGAGGGGTTGGCAAAGTGGCTGCCCACTGACAGGACTCGCCCTCGGAACACACTGGATGGGCCTGTGTCCTGTCGCTGTCCCTGTCTGGTGGTCAGGCATCCGGCTGAGAAGCTCAGCTCCCACCCCCAACTCCAGGCAGCCAGAACCACTTGGGATCGCCCCCTTTGGGCCGTTCCTGCTTAGACACACTTGACACATCCTCTTTGAGTGTGGAAAGAGGCGTCCGAGGTCCTTGTGGCTGGCAGGTGACGGCCGTTACTCGGTGTGGGCTGGGCTCATTTTAGGGAAGTAGTTTTCTGTTTTGTTTTGTTTTGGGGCTGACAAATAGAGGCCACTGTCTCAGGTGCAGCCACTGTGGAAATGTTACAAATAAAGGCTGCTTGTGGGCTCTGTGGAGCTTGTCTCCCATTTCAGCAGAGGCTGCGCGGAGGTGGACGCTGGTCAGCCACTTCCATGTCTCACCGGTCTGATCACCCTCGGGCGCCCCAGACCTGTGGCTCCTCCTGTGACGAAGCGCGGTGAGGGGAAGTCCTGGTTGTGGCTCCTGGCTGCAGTAACTAAGTCCTAGCCCCTGCCCTTGAGCCTTCCAATAACTTTTAAGGAGGGGAGCGGAGGGCGGAGGTGCTGCTGCCACGGACTCCTCGAGGGGGGCTCCAGAGGAAGGAGGGGCTGGGGCTTAGAAACCACGAAAAACCACCTGGTTTTCAACAATTTGTCAGCACAGATGCTGATGCTGCTCCGGCCTGTACTGCCCTTTGTAAGTGTCTGATCCTCAGTCTCCTTGAGCCAAACTGGAACCAAAATAAATGAAAGATCTAAACATTAAACAGAAACTCATCCTGCTGGAATATAAAGGAGGCAAAACTCTTGAAGATACAGGTGAGCAGGTGAGTCCTCTCTGCACAGAACTCTAATCATATAAAAATAACATCAAAATTCAACAAATGGGATCGCAGAGGACTAAAAAGTTTCTACAGCAAAGGAAACAACCAACCATGTGGAGAGATGACCTAGAGTGGGAAAAGATTTTTGCCAGTTACTTCTTAAACAGAGAAGTAATATCTACAACATATAAAGAACTCAAAAAATCGGGTTCCTCAAAGTAAAAGATGCAATTAAAAATGGCCACTGAAATAGAGACCGTTGTGGAAAGAAGAGCAAATGGCCACTGAATACATGGAAAGTGTCCAGCATCTCTGTCATTGGAGAAAAGCAAAGCAGAACAAGTGAGATTCTACCTTACCCAGAACCCACCTGGGCCACTGCCATGAAGTCAAACGATACCCACGCTGATGTGGCAGTGGGGAAAGGCGCTCTCCTCGTCTTCCCCTCTGAGGCGTTTTTTTTTTTTTTTTTTAGGTTTTTTTGAGACAGGGTCTTGCTTTGTGGTTCAGGCTGGCACTCAGCTCAGCCTCAAACTCACATCTCAGCAATCCTCCTGCCTCTGCCTCCTGGGTGCTGGGATTACAGGCGTGAGCCACCATGCCCGGCACTGTGGTATGTGGTACTGATTGCTGCTGGGCGTGAGTCTCCACACCCAGTATTGTATGTGGTTACCGGGGAATCGAACCCGGGTCCTTGCACTTGCAAGACAGGCGCCGGAACCACTGAGCTAACTCCCCGGCCCTCTGAGGCGCTTTCCTGAAGCAAAGACATCATGGTAGAGGGACCTGTGTGCCTCCGTGTTCACAGCAGAGAGATTCACGGCAGTGACACTGCGCGAGTAAGGAGTTGTCCCAAAGCAGGTGAATGAACGGACAGAGACAATGTAGCATTCATATGTAACAGAGCATTGCTTTGGGCAAAAAGAAGGATATATCTGAGTCAGAGCCGAGCACACACCCAGGGGTCGCGCCCTTCCCATGGCTGCAGCTCAGAGGGACAGCGATGCTCCCTTGGATGCTCTCCCATGGTCCTCATGCCGCCTCGGCCCCTCCCCAGTCTGCTGGGGACCTGCAGTGGCGAAAGCTGTGTCCTCACTGCGTCCTGAAACCTCACTTTTCAGATGAGAAAATGAAGAACTAAAGAGCCAGGAGACCCTGCTGAAGGTCACAGAGGTGACCTTAGGGCCCTTCGGGACTCGCTTTTTCTTTGGGCTACCCCTTCTCCGGGGCTTCTGGCCGCGCTGCTTTTCCACACACTTAGGTTGGCCGCCCCTGCAGGACTGTCTGTGACAGGGTCGCAGGGCTGGCCTGGCAGCCAGGCTCCTGACCCGCCTTCGGCCTTGGGCACCTCTCCACCTGCAGAGTCCGGCCCGAGGCCCGTGGTGGGAGAGGGCTGGGCTCGGTGAGGATAGCACAGGCTGACCTCCTCCGGCCTGGCTGGAAGGTGATGCAGGGTGGCCCTCGCCTCGAGCGAGCACAGGCTCCTCGCCGATGTTTCTGGCCCTCCTGAGGAGTCTGCTCACAGTGCGAATCTCGGTCTGCACTGTCCACGGTCCCAGGCCGGGCCACCCATCCGCACACGGCGTAGTTATGGGACCTACCTATGCGGCTTCCCTACGGGCAGGTGGTGTGGAGGCCTCCCCTGGGTGGCAGTACTCAGGAGTGCGGGCTGCAGAAAGTGGGGCTGAGACGTGGCTGGGACAGGTGTGAGAAAGGAAAGTCAGGACAGAGAAGGATGGGACCCGGCGCCTGCAGTGCAGGAAGAAGCTTTGTGGCTGAGGGGGAGGAGGAGCTGCGGGGGTGGGCATCACCTCACCTCATATGAGGCAGTGGGGAGCGTGAGTGGAGACCACACCCGAGGGGCTGTGAGGCCTCACTGAGGAGCACAGGCATGCTTGGGGTCTCGAGGAACGAATAGCTGCGTGGCAGGCAGGGCTGTGACCAGCCATTGGGGCTGCCAAGGCCTTGAGGGACAGGGCCCGTCACTCACACAGCGGTGGACCTGCCCTCTGCTGTCCCTTCTCTCCTTCAGGAGCAGCACTGGCCATCAAGCCTGAGGCCTTTGTCCTAAGCTACATCCCACCCCTTTTGAAACACCCCTTGTTGAATTTGTCACCCAGGTGGGGCTGGAACTTGGGACCCTCCTGCCTCAGTTTCCCAGAGTGCTGCGATTCCAGGCACACACTGCTGCATCCTTCCCTTCGACGTGGTCAGTGTAGGGTCCACAGCGTGGGGTCCACAGGAGTGAGTTTCTTCCCCAGGCTGAGATGCCAGGAAGGTTGCACTTTAATTGCAAGTGGCAGAAAAAAAAATAATGGCTTCGATTGGGCTGATTTGGCTCCTTTTCTGCTGTGGGAATCATGGGGAAGTGACTGTTAGCAGGAAGGAGGGGTGAGGTCAGCTTGCAGGACAGTGTGCTTGTGTGTGTATGTGCATGCATGTATGTGTGCATGTGCGTGTGTTTGCATGTGTGCATGTATGTGTTTGTGTACATGAGAGAGACAGATACAGAGAGTGACAGAGAGGGACAGAGAGAATTGCTTTCCTCTGCACCTGAACCGCTTCTGTCTGTGGCGCATCCTGCACCATCCCGTTGACGCCCAGGCAACCGGCCATTTCTGATCTCCCAGGACTTTCCAGGCCAGTGAGACAGAGCCGTGGCACAGCCGCCTCACTCAGGAGCTTCACCCACAGCCCTCCTGGGCCTGCTCATGCCCTCGCGGGCCTGGACTCTGGGCAGCTGGGTGCCTGACTGAGCGCTGAGCGCTCTAGCGCAGGTGGGTGGTCAGAGCAGCATCACGTGGTGCACCTGGGCCTTTTCTTCCCGTGCACCAAAGCTGAGTTCTGTGTCCACAGTGTCTCCAGGCTGCATGATGTGATCTGTTCTCAGCTGAAGCCAAAGTGTCACACTGGTGGGACACTTTCACTGGAAGTGCTGCTGGGAAAAGTTTCTGTAAACTGGCTCTGCCATCTTAAAAATGCTGAGGCTGGCCACAGAGCTTGCTCTGCACCTAGGATCAGCAGAGGAAGTTTGGGTTTTCAGACAACTTTTGGGTGCTGGGATTGAACTCAGGGCCTTGTCACGGAGCTGTGTCCCGTCCTCTTTATTATCTTTTGGCTTTTGAGATTGACTTTCTCTGTGTAGTTCAGACTGGCTGTGAACTCCCTGGATTCCTCCTGCCTCAGCCTCCCAAGTGCTAAGAAGAGCAGGCAGAAACAAAGCGATCCTTGGTCCTAAGTGACCAAGCTGCCAGGTGTTACCTGTTCCCAGTAGGCAGGAGATGGGGCTATGGGGAGGACGGAAGGGAGGGGAGCAGGGAGGAAGGGAGCAGGACCCAGGAGTGGGAAGGGCCTTTCTCTACCAGGAGCAGACTGATGGTAGTAAGCGCAGTGCAGACTGCTTGGGCCTGGCGCAGACACTCCGAGGCCCAGCTCTTGCCCCTCCAGTGCCAGGGTCTTAGTTGCTTTGCTCACTGTTGAAACCTAAAGCTAAAGGGGGCAAAGTTTATTTGGCTTCCAGTTTGTAGACAGCTCGGCTGCTTCCAGGGCAGGGTGGCTTGGCAGCTGGGCACTGTAGAGAAGATACAGTTTATGGCAGGCAATAGGCAGCAGAGCAAGCAGAGAAGAAGACAAAGCTTTCTGTCCCTTCTACTGTATCCAGGCTACTGGATATGTCAGTGGACTGACTTAGAGATCACCACCTTCACTCCAGCACCCAAACTCAGCACTGCACCATAATCAGTCACATACTCTGGGTCCTGCCCCAACTGTGAGCGCATGTGACACTTGGCCGTGTCACTCGGCCTCTACCTGAGAGTGGCCGCTGCAGTGGCCACGTGCTGGATGAGCCAGCAGCCGGCATGTAGCCCTGGCCTGGCTCGTTCACGCTGAACTCTGGCCCTTGGACGTCTGTGCTGACGTCAGGACAAGGTGAGCACCAGGGAGGTCACAGCAGGCCTAAAGTGTGGGGACTGTCCAGATGGAGGGATAGTTTAGCAAGTCAGATCTGGCTTCTTTAAAGTCCAACAAGAAGCTTGGGGAAGGCATCTAACTGGATGTTAGATTGCGCCTCAGACTCATCCCCAAGACCTTTGGGCTGGGAGAGTCCAGTCCTGGGAGAGTCCAGCAAGCAGCCTGTAGGATCTTAACTCAGCTTGACAGTCCCTGGACCCTGGATACTGGGAATTGCAGTGGGAACTAGCCCCAATACTCTGTGGCAAGAACTTAAAGATGGATACTTCGGAAACATATCTCCAGTTAATAGTAATTTTAAAATCTCAGGTATATTAAGAGTGAAAAATACACTGTGAGTCCATTTTATTGTTTTGAATTCTTTGTTTTTGAGACAGGATCTCGCTGGCCTTGAGCTTTCAGAGGTCCACCTGCCTCATCCTCCCAAGTATGGGATTATAGGTGTGTACCACCATGCTCTGGATTCTTCATGAAGGAAAACCATTGTTTTACATCCAGTGTAGTGGATTTCACACCCTAGTCTAGACATTCCTGTCTAGACATTCCTTTCTTTGCTTTGTAAAGCAAAGCATTTGCCAGGGCAGTCAGATGGGTGTGTGCTCTGCAGGTCAGTGCAGGTGTGGGCCCAACAGTTCCGTTGCTGCCCCTGGGAATTCAGTTCCTGCTCATCAGAAAGGAATTCTGTAGTCTGGCCCTTCCCTCCCACAGCAGTGCAGCTTTGCCAGGGGGAGACTGCTGCTTTCAGGAGGACCGGCATCTCCCTGCACCGTGAAGGGCCGGGTCAGAGCGGGAAGTCCAGGTCCTGAGAAGTCAATGGCTGAGTTTGTTTGGAAGTTCTCTGAACCTCTCCTCACACGTAAGAAGTACAGGAGAGTGGACGGAAAGGGTGCAGTGCTTCTGTGCTGGATCCTGGGGTGGATCTGCCCTGCAGCGTGCTAGTGAGCTGGGCGGGGCTGGATGGGGTGGATCAGCGTGTGTGCGTGTGTGTGCGTGTGTGTGCGTGTGTGTGTGTGTATGTGTGTGTGTGTGTGTGTGTGTAATGTGAAGTGGTTTTTATGGGCTGCGGGGCAGGCAGATGGCGGGGGAAACCTGCTGTCGGGGTGGGATTTACTGAGCCTGGAGGCCAGAGGCGTCCTGCCCAGCACCCCCCCTCAGAGCCCTCCAGGACCTTTAGTTTCCTGCTGACCTCTAGGTCAGAGGCTCAAGGGAAGCCAGTGTGTGGGGTGTTTGAGACAGGGACTCATTGGGTAGCTCAGGCTAGCCTCCAACTCACAGAGACCTTCCTGTCTCAGCCTCCGAGTGCTGGGATTCTCCTGGCAGGTACCATTCTACAGGAAAGGGATCTGAGCATGCAGTAGTGCTACGCCACACTGCTACCACGTGGCTGGGATGGCAGTGCCCTGGCTAGACATCCTCCTCATGTCTGACCTCTCAGTTCAAGGACAACCGAGGACTCAAGGAAGAAGATCTGCTGAAGGCTGAACACTGAAGAGGGCCAGCTCTTTCCCCACAGCTTCTGTGTGCAGCCCCAGGGCTCCTGGTTTGTAGACCACGAGAGCAACTGTCCAGGTCTGTTGTTCTGTGTCACCCAGTGTTGTGCCAAGCAAATGCTGGCTTGTCATTTCTTTTGAATAAAAAAGAAAAACCTCCATACCTTTATTGTCTTCCTCTGCTAAGCTGATGCCAAATTTCCTGTGTAAAAATATTGGCTGGAATTCCAGAGCCGTGAGGACGGAGACCCTCTTCTCTCCACCTGCACATTACGACTCTAATAAACACGTTTTCAGCTCCTGGAGATGATGGCGAACAGGTGACTGAGGGGCTGATAAGTCAGGGAAGATTAGCAGTCAGTCCTCTGTGGAGGGAGCCAGCGCTTCCCCCACTGAAACACTGGAGCAGTGGCTTTGCGCTTAAATCATTATCGGCAATTAGTCCTTGTCAGGGAGGATGCAGCTGGCTCCAATTACAGGTGCGCAGTGTAGAATGTGAATGTAGCTGTGAGCTGGGAGGGAGCCTCTGGGGACACAGGCCATGTGGGAGAACTTCGGGGTGTCTCAGAGTCCGGTAGTCTGCTCTGTCCAGCAATCCTTTGTCACTGACTCCATGAATAAGTTCTAGAAAGATTTCCATAGACTTCATCCTTCTGCTAACAGAAAAATAGCTGCCGATTAACATTTCTTTCTAAATTATAAAAATACTGCATGCACATTACAAAGTCCAAGTGGCCAAATAGAATGTAGAGTGGAAACAAATCTCTGTGTCTCAGGCCAAGAAGATGAACACTTTTGCATTTTCATTTTTTCTAGAAATTACCACCATGGACTCATCCGTGCACTTTACCAAAAGTTGATGCGTTGACTCTGGGCGCGGGAGCTGGTCCTCCTCAGTGGGAGGGTGAAGGTGCTCTGTCCACGCCCTGCCCTCTCCTGGTGAGCTGCTGATTGCTGATTGTGTATTTTTAAGTTCCTCTCTAGCTTCAGCACTTAACGCACACACTTATCTAGGTCTCCAGCTATCAGATTCATTCACTCTTTTTGAGACAGGTGGTGTTTAAACTCTCAGTGATCCTCCTGCCTCAGCCTCCCAGAGTGCTGGGTCAGGCCTTAAATTGGGGTGAGGCTCTTTCTCAGGTCAACCACGGACCCAATGGTGCCACGAGCCTTTGTATTCACAGCATTTCCCCTGGCCAGAGGCAGAAGAGACCCAGCAAGTGGAGACCAGGGTCTCTGTGCCCTTGCTGGGCCCTGCCCGCCCTCCTGGTCAGAAAGAGCTGCAGAGAATGCCCCTGGCTCTTCCTGACCAGCCCTGCAGAAGGGCCCAGGCCAGCCTATGTCAAGAGCTTTTGGTGGCAAAGACCCCCCGGGGCAGCCTGCCTAGCTTGTGTCTCCTCGGCCCTGACATCCTGCCCAAATTGCCAGTCACCCCATGCCCTGGTACCACAGGGCCGCCCTTGTCCTCAGTCTCATGTTCTTTGCTGGCTGGCACCTCTGGCCCTGTGCCCTCCCCTCTTGGGCCCAAGGATGAAGACATCACCAGGCCCAGGCCGAGGCCCTGGGAGACAGGCATGCAGTAGGGGCCATGTGTTCAGAGGGCTCAGCACCACCGCAGAGAGCGGTCGGCCCCACGGCTGGGCCCTGCTGCACGCTGCGCTCACATCCACCGACCTCAAGGATTCTGGCTGGTCTTGTTCTGGGTCTTGTGCAGAACTCTCCCTCCTGGCCAGTCCCTCCTTACTCTGCAGTTTGAGGCGGAGTCTCTGTAAGTTTCGAGGTCAGCCAGGCTGGGATCACTGGGTGCTGGGCCCACAACCAGTCGGTCCATCATCATGAGCTCAGGGCTGACTGTGCTGTAGGAGGCGGGGCCTGTCTGGAGGTGGGGCCCGGCTGGAGGACCCATGGGGTGAGACCTGGACCGCTTGCTCTTGTCCCAGCTCCTCCCTGCTCTGCCTCCTGGGTGCCCAGGGATAAGCAGCTTCCTCATCAGGCCCCTCTGCTGTGATGCTGCTGCCTGGGGGCCAGTAAACCATGGACTGAGTCCCTGGAAACCAGGAGCCAGTGAAAGCTCCCTCCTTTAACCTGTGGGTGATGGAAATTTTGTCCCTACAACAAAAAGTAAGGCAAGAGCATAATTTATAAAGTGTGTTGAAGAACTGAACTATAAACGAACCAAATGTGAATGTAACCTGGAATCCGTTCCCTGAGCCTCAGGAGCTCCGAACGCAGCCTGGCAGGGAAACAGTTCTGGTGTGTGACCAACATGCTTCGCCTGTTGGCGAAGAGAAGTCTCTTTCGGGAAACTCGGAGAACAGCATTTCTCTTAAGGCAGGGAATCTCATGGTAGCAGCAGTCCTGGTGGTGGTGGATTTTCTTTATGCAAAAGTCAGTGCATATAGTAATTAATCTTTTGTTTACTTGGAACTTTCACATTCAAAATGTTTAATTTTCACATCCACACCCCCCGCTGTTTTGTACTCTGAGTAAGTGGTGCTGTATTTATAATTACTCAGTTTAAGTGCAACTCTGGAAATTGGCTTCCCTCCGCCTTCTCTGCCCACAGTGCTCCTGATTCGCTTTCTTCCCTCCCAGTTCTCAATGTGCTCCTCTTTTGTGGCCTCACCCTGTGTTGAAGAACCCTGTGTGAACTCAGCTGCTCAAAGACCTTCCTGAGGCCAACTGTGGTACTAATCCTAGCAGTCTGGGAGGCTGAGGCAGCAGGACTGCATGTTTAAGCCTAGTCTTGGAAACTAAATGACTTAAGGAGACACTATCTCAAAATGCAAAATTAAAGGAAAGAGCCAGGGATGTAGCTCAGTGTGAAGGCCCTGAGTTTAGTCCCCAGAACCACACACACACACACACACGTACACACACACATACACACACACACACATGCATGCACGCACACGCACATGCATGCACAGGTCTTAGCTCTGTTCTTTCCCTGCATTCCTGAGGCCTACTGCCTACACATCTGCTCTGTGGTGAGAAGCTGCAAAGTCCCTGTGGTCAGACAGCTGATGTGCGGAAATAGATGCATGCAACCTGCTGAGGGCTCTTCCTCTGTGTGGATCACGTCTGCTCCTACCTCGCTCAGTCACACCAAACTTCTTAGAAGTTTGTCTTTTCTTTTTTTCTTGGAGACAAGTTACATAGCCCAGGCTGGCCTCAAACTCACCGCAATGCTCCTGCCTCAGCCTCCTGACTGGGGAGTGGGGGGAATCACAGGCTGTACTACCATGCCCAGCCTAGGACTCTGGCCTTTCATGCAGGAGCCTTGGCTGCCCTGGGGATGGGGGTGGTGCACTTGGAGCCACTGCAGCCTCCTGCAGTTTCTTTAGTTCTGGTGTGAATAAGGAGGTTCTTTAAGGTGGTTGCTTTGATCATCTCTGAAAGAAGCTCCTCTGCTGATCAGGGATGCAGAGCTCCTGGGGACAGAGCTGTTGCTGTGTCCCTGCTGAGGCTGCTATGTCCCTGCCTCGGCCCCCAGACTTTGCTCCTCGCTGGAAGGTGATGCACTGGAGTGTTTCCCAAATCACCGCTGATCCTGGTTGAGTGGAGAGAACTTGGGAGTCACTGGGGATCTGTGTAAATGAGCATTCAGTTCAGATTAATGAGATACTAATTGCACTTGCAAACTTTTTTTTTTGAGACAGAGCTCAAAAGGCCCTGAGCTCAGCCTTGAACTCACAGAAATCCTCTTGCCTCTGCCTCCTGAGTGCTGAGATTACAGGCATGAGCCACCACGCCTGGCACTGTGCTATGTAGTATTGATTGCTGGTGGGTATGAGTCTCCATGCCCAGCATTGTTGTATGTAGTTACTGGGGATTGAACCTGGGCCCTTGCTCTTGCAAGGCAGGCACCAGAACCACTGAGCTAAACCCCCAGCCCCTTGTAACCTTTTTTTAAAGCAAATTAATCTCACCCAGTTTGCCCTGCTATGTGCCCACCCTGCTGCTTCAGCCCCTCAACTGTGGCTAGTCAACTTATCAGTGCCCCTGTTCAAAGGGACAACTTATCATTGTCCCCCAAAGCCTCCCGTGTGTGGAAGGAGATGGACCATGTGCTCTCGGTGGGGCCATCACAGCGAGCTCTGGGCAGACGACACTGTGGGAGATGGGGCCTATCTGGAGGTGGGGTCTGGATGGAGGACTCACTGGGTGAGACCCAGAAAGGCATTCCCATCCCAGGTCCTCCTTCACTCTGCTTCCTGCCTACCATGGTATGAGCCTCTCTCCTCCCCCAGGCCGGTCCACCATGATGCTTCAGGCCTGGAGCAGCCAACCATGAATTGAGCAACCTGTAAACCAAGTAAACCTCTCCTGTGAGTTGTGGATGATGAGTATTTGTTCCAGTGAAGAAGAAAGTGACTAAGACACATGCCAATAGTGATTCTTGGCTGCCCAGTCCTTGTCTGTCTGTCTGATTGTCTGTCTGCCTGCCTGCCTGCCTCTGTCCCTGTCTCTCTCTGGATTGACAGCTCTGTGAACACACTGTACATGTATTTTCTGGCAAAAGCTCTGTCAGGCTCATCGATAGTGCTCTGGTTTGCAATTATTCTTGTGAGAAGTGAGATGTGTGAAGGTTTGAAACATCCCAGGCAGGCAGGGAACCTGGTGCAGGAAGGGACGAGAGAAGCTCACATTTTCTCTCTACCAATGTCTTTGTAATAATTAAAACCCATTTTTAAATGACAGCAGATTGCATCACAGTGTCATTGAACAATGTGAAATCATGAACACTCAGCGACTATTTTCTCTGGTGGACATGAAGATGGGTCAGAGATGGCTCCAGGAAGCTGGTGACAGACTAAGGAGAGGACAGATGGGTCTAGATACATAGAGGTGTGATCAAAAACATGGTGACTGCGGCTGCCCAGAGCCACCCAGTGGAAAAACAGGGTGGTAAAAGCACAACTCTGTGTCCTTATCCACCTTAGTGGCTAGGTCTGGCCCTGTGTGATGTCTGACTCTTTCCCAAAGTCAGATGACCATGAAAAGAGGTCTTGGCTTATAGCCTGAACCCAGTTATTGACCCTGACCTCACACTGACAACATGACAGGTTTTGGAAGATTTATAAAAAGCTGAAGCACAGTTTAGAATCAAGTTTAATGAAAGCATTAAAAGTTAGAAGCAGGCCAAGGTTGGGAGTGAAGTGAACTTTGAAAACAAGGTGGAGCTGACCCCTGAACCTAAGAAAGGTTAAAGGTGGCTCGTTTCCGATTGAAACGCGACTTTGGAGCTGGGTGCAGGGTTCCTCTTTGGCAGTGCCCACACCAGGAGGATTATACCAGGGAAAGTGAAGTTGGAAAGGAACGAAGCCCAGCTGGCTACTGCACCAACAAGCACAGACCCCACCTAGATCTGACAGGAAGGCGGCCTGAACCCTTGCGTGTGTGTCCATGTGCTGCTTGTGTGGTGGAGCAAGGACAAGGAACGTCTGGAGGAGGCCCCTTGAGGACATTGGCCAGTGTCAGGCCAAGGCTGGACCTTCTCTCTGCAGAGGCTAAGCTTGCTGCTGGGAACAGGTAGTCCCGGCAGTGACACCTGGTTGCCATGGTGATGGCTCTGGAGGCTGAAGGAGGCCCAGACGAAAGGCCTGGAGCTGTGGACACCAGGAAGGCGGAGGAGCTGCAGGCTTGAGGCCCAGCATGCTGCCCCTCTGGGACAGGCACAGTGCTGAGCAGGTGTCCCGTGACGCTGGTGTTAGACAGTGACTCTGCTCTCATCGGGGCGGCAGGAGGGCTGCCCCCAGCGAAAACAAGTCAGCTGATTTTCTGCTTGATCGCTGAGAGCCATTCCCGAGAGGAAGCAGAGACCTACCCGCCCGTTCATCCGCTCACTCCTCCTCAAAGCTGCCTGGAGACCTCAGGTCGCAGCCTGGGGCCTGCGGGGGGCCCGGAGAAGGCACCCAGAGGCCCAGGGTACAGCTGTCAGATCGACACAGCAGACTGGGACAGCAGGACCCGGGCTGGACCCGAGGAGGGCGCCCCCACAGACTGCACTGGGGCTCTGGGTGCCTCACCTCCTGGGAAGGACTAGCGCCATTTAATTTTAATTCTTGTCAGTCCTGCCTGCTGCGCACCGTGATCACCTGTGCAGTACATCTTGACTCTTTCCCTCCCCCCTCCTCTCCTTCCTCCCTCCTGTCTTGGGGTCCTTTCCCTTCTCGGTAGCTCTGTCCCCTGACTCCCACCGCCCCTCTTTTCTCCATTCCGTATTACGTTGTGTTTCTCACAGAGGAGAAACCGCACGCCCTGAGCTCAGGCGCAGCCCACTCAGCCCTGTGCTCGGCGCCGTGTGGATTTGCCTGGCTGTCCTCTTCTGTATTGTCTCTCAGAATCCCTGAGTAGCTTCTTTGTAATAAACAGCAGTTTATTCAGCTCACGGTTCTGGGCTGGGACGCCCAAGACGGAGGGGCCACGTCAGGGTGCAGCGGAGAGACGGAGAGAGAGAGGAAGAAGAAAGAAGGAGAAGGAAGAGAGAGGAGGAGGGAGGAGGAGCGGGCAGGGGAGGAGCTCACGCGGATAGACACCTTGGCTCCGGCCGCGCTGGTCCAGGCTCCGACCGCCTCTACCCGCTCTCTCCCTCGGCCGCTCAGCACCATCACACAGGGAGGGCCTTGAGGTCCTCACACAACTTCAGGGCTCATTAGTGAGACTCCAACTCAGAATGAAAAATAACGAAAAGGTCTGAGAAATGCTCCCAGGGCTCAGTGGCCAGTGTGAGAAAACAAAGCAAAACAAAGTTGCTAGTGTTTATCAGAGGTAGGACCCTTTTCCTTTCAAAGTAGCCTAGATGGTTTCTCAGCTGGAAAATTAGGGATGCAGCAAGGTGGTATTAGCTACTTGAACAAGTTACAGTAAAAAAGCTAAGCTACAGATGTTGCCATTGGAGTTGGGCGGGGAAGATGCAGTAACTAAACATTTAACATTCTATTGCCTGCAGCTAGCATTTATGACTGGCAACAATGTATTCTCTGATGTATGGGTCCACCCACCAATGATGGTTACACATTTCAATTGCTATATGAAAGCCAAAATTTTCTGGGCGAAGTTAAACCTCGGCATAGCCTGGATGGTTTCAGATTCTGCATTAATGAAACTTTGCCTCAGTTCCCAGGAGGAGGTTTGATTGGAAAAATATGGAATAATATTGGGCAAGGGGTTGAAGCCTGTAATCCCTGCACTTGGGAGGCTGAGGCAGGAAGATTCTGGTGTGTTCTGGCCAGCTAGGGCTACGCAGCAATGCCCTGTCTTAAAAACAACAACAACAACAACAACAACAACAGCAAACAAACAAACAGAGAAACAGAGATAAACAAAACAGACAAAAACAGAAACAAAAAAGAAAAGAAAAAAGTAAAACACTCCTGGAGAAGGAAGGAGAAGTGGGGGGCAGTAGTTGGGGGTTCATAGACTTTGTGGGGAGAGTCAGTGGAAAAACAGAATACAGGAAATAGCTATTTCCTCCCAGACCACTCGTTTAGAACACACAGATTAAAAACTGGTGTGCTGAGCCGGGTGTGGCGGTGCATGCTTGTAATCCCAATCTTTGGGGAGGCTGAGGCAGGATGGCAAATTCTAGGCCCTGCTTGGGCAACTTAGTGACTTCGTGACATCCTGTCTCCAAATAAAAAGCAAAACACAAAATCAAAAAGCTGGGGGTGGAGCTCAGTGTGCTCAGTCCCTTTGGGTTCAACTCCCCAGCCCCGAGATGGCGGCCTGTCCATCCCCGAGCTCTGGGCCGCTCCTGTGTGCAGACAGGAGCCTGGTCTCTGTTTCTTTTCTCTACCTTCTCCTCCTCTCCTTCCCTCCTTCCTTTCCCAGCACGGGCATGCTCCCCAGGTGTGCGTGGTGTTATTATTTGGTGCACGTGCAGAGCACACGACAGTTGTGTCTGTCCCGGGAGCTGGCAGGTGGTATGCATCCGGGGCCTTCTCAGGTCCTTTCTAAAGCCCCCCTCCACTCTCCCTGTGCACTTCCGTCTCCTCTATATTTGAAATGAACAGATGCTTCTCAGATGAAGAAGTACAAACGGTCACTAAACATATAAAAAAGTTCAGTGTCACTGGCCGCTCAAGCAGCCCAAACCGAAAGAGCGCAGATTCTGTCTCACTCCGGAGGGAATGGTGCTCCAAGAAATCAACAGTAGCAAATGCCGGAGGCAGTGGGGAGGGAGCCCTGCTGCACGAGCGTAAGGCAGCCCTGAGCTTCAGCCCCGGCCCATGCCTATCTTTAGACACAGCCTCACTATTCCAAGTGAGTTCTGTACCAAAGGGAAGTCGACTGTTGTTGCTTCTTGTTTATAGAGAAAGAATCTCACCGTGTAGCTCAGGCTGCCCTTGAACTCATTGTGTAGCCAGACTGGCTTCAAACTCACAGAAATCCTCCTGCCTCAGCCTCCCAGTGCTGGGATGCCAGGTGTGCACCACCTCTCCTGGCCTGGAGACCCATATTATGCAGATGGGCTGAGGAGGCAGGAGTGTGGGGGCACTTGGGGGCTCAGCCTGATGGCAGAGTGCCAGGTAGGTGAGAAATGGTAGGGGGGAGGAAGGTAGGAGGTCTGTCCAGGGCTAAAGTAATTGGAAGGGGTTGGAGGGGACAGGAGGACAAGGCAACTGAATCCTGCTCACCGCTGAGGTGGAGGCCTGAGCAATCTGCGGAGCCTGGGACTGTGACATGCATAAGGCCCTCAGAACCAGGCCAGGAAGGAGCCACTGAGTGTGAGGCATCAGTTCATAGATTATGGAGCCTGCGTGATGGCCACTGCTGTCGTTGGAGGCTGAGGCAGGAGGATCGCTGTGAGGTGGAGACCAGCCTGTCTCCAAAGACCAAAGCAAACCAAACTCAAACGAAACTTCAGAAGTGTGGGCAAGGCTGGGCACTGAGCAGTACAGTAACGGTTAAATGACCAATGGCCTCTGAGCTGAGCCCTGCCCCACAGAACCCTCTTGACCCCAGCAAGACCTGGGTGCTAGTCTCATAGTCCTCAGTCCGGGGGAGCCTGGGAGGTTCTGAGTGAAGTGGCTGGAATTGAGGATGGGCCACAGGGGAGCCGCTAGGGCTGGAGAAGGCCGGGGACAGAGGCTGCAACCTGCCCGGTGGTGGGTAGCCTGCCCCCCTAGAAGCCCATCTCTGTCCCACGGTTCTCTCTTTCCCTTTTGCTTGTTTGTCTCTGTAGCACTGGGCAGGAAGAGCGCTCAGGGCTCACACAGAGCCTCATTCCTGTTCCCTTTTGACATTTTTCAGTTTTGAGTCAGGGTCTTGCTTTGTCACTCAATTCCTCAGGCTGGGCTCAAACTTGTAGTCCTCCTGCCTCAGCCTCCTGTAGTCCTGGGCTCATACGTGTGAATGGCTCTCCGTTTCTTTCCCTATCACGCATCCATGAGTGTGACATATAGTCCAAGTCATGTCTGTGTGTCCCAGGCCCCGGACCAAGTCCTGGAGGAGCCGGGCTCCATGCCTCTCTTGGTGCCAGCGCAGTGCCTGCGACTTTGCCGAGCCTGACAGGAGGCAGCAGGTGGCCCGGAGAACCTCTGCGCCCCTGCTCCGCCCCGCGCACTGCTCCCTGCGCCAGTCAGCCGCGCCCTTCCAACCACACTAACGAGGGAGCAGGTGCCGGGCACTCTCATGCCCCGAGCTGCCTCTGGCCTTGCCTGCTGGGCTGATCCGTCCCAGGCTCACACAGGATGCCCCGTCAATGTGGGCCTCGGCTTTGATCAAGGCTGGTCCCCACTGGTTGGCACACTGGCAAATGCTCCCTGCAGCCAGCTGGGCGGAAGTCTGAGGCTCTGAGGTGCCCGCTGCCTGTGCCACCATCCGGGGTGAGCTCAGCCACCCTGACCCCACGCTGTACATGGTGGACGTGGGTGCTGGGTCCCCAGGGCGCGTTTGGTGGTCTCCTCGGAGTAGAAGAGGGAAGGTGAGGGCACGTGGCACTCACCTGGAACACCCCGAGTGAGCTCGGGGAACGACACGATTCCACTGGACACGATGCCAGAAAGTTTTGCTTAGGGAATTTTCTAACAGCAGAGATTCTCTTTCCACACAGCTAGTGCCGTGCAGTCATGGTTCTGACAAACATTTCCCCAGATGCCACCAGGCTGGCCCGAGAATGCAGCCGCAGTGGAAATTCAGGCATTCACCAGAGAATCCTGAATGCATATAGCAAAGTCCCCGAGGCACCGACCCCGCTGTCACTACAGTGTTCGCAGATTGCTGGTGGAGAGACCCGGGCTTGGTCAGGATTGTCTGAGGGTGCAAACGCCTGCTGGCCCTGGGCCTTTCTACATGTTTTCCTCACAGAGACATGCACGTGGTGTGAGCTGTGACGCACACACGTCCTGCTTGCTCTCGAGTTTTACTTTCTGACTCATGACATTAGTGTTGGCACATCAGGCCAGGAGGGGCTGGGTGGACCCACACCAGCCTCGTGCCTGTCAGAGCCCTGACATCTCCCCACATGTGACTTTTCCTCTGGCTCACGCAGTCGTGGTGAAGCACATCGCCCGGGTCAGTGAGGCTGCACTCACTCTGCCATGCTGAGTCTATAGGACCAGGGCACAGCTATGGCCCAGGGAAGAGGACATGTCCTGCTGGGAATTCCGCAGGGCTCGAAAAATGACTCATAGCTGCCTTGTGACTACATTTGCTAGACACTGTTTTTCTGTGCAGGCTTGTATTGATTTTCTGTCTCAGTTCCTTCAAGTTAATCTTATTATCTTCAAAATGTGAAACACCCTCATCAATTTTAAATTAATTTCCAACTAGGCAAAATGGAAATAATACCATCACTGGGGAGGCTGAGGCAGGAGGATCTCAAGTTTGAGCCCAACGTGGTCTACCTAGGGAGCTTAAGGCCAGTCTGGATTACACAGAGAGACCATGACTCAATAAATAAGTAAATACACGGATGCATAAATTAAAATTAATTTACTTGCTGAAGATTTGTTTTTCCGGTGACTTTCTCCTACCCTTTTCCCATGTTGACATCCATCAGTACTGCTGCTGCTGACGGCTGAGGGTCTGTTTTGGCATGGTCTAGAATATCCCTGAGGCTTATGCGTTTGTCTAAGGGTTGGTCCCCAGCTAGCACGCTCGGGAAGTGGGGGATCTTTAAGAGGGGCAGCCTCGGGGAGGTCCTCGGGCACCGTCCAGTTAACCTGTCCTCTCCTAAGCAGACTGATGCGACATTCTGGGCAGTGACTCAAAGTGGGCCGCCGTGGGCCAAGCGGATGATATGCTTTCCACATAAAGATATCTGTAGAGGGAGGCGTGTGAGTGGGGGAAGTACCGGTATCTTCAAAGGTTTCAGAATATTTGTGTGAGCTGGTTAGTTCAGCACACTGAGCAGAAAGGAGGCCTGGCTGTGGCTCGGTCCTGGGGGACCAGGTGGCTCACCTCATGGTTGGCTGGAAGTAGAGAGGAGGAGCCGGGACAGGAAACACGCCCTTCTAGGTCTCACCCATCGGTCCTCCAGCTGGGCCCCGCCTCCAGAAGGCCCTCCCCATGCTGGCCCCGCCTCCAGAAGGCTCCGCCTCCAACCGGGCCCCGCCTCCCACAGCACAGTCTGCTCTGAGGTCACTGTGATGGACTCGCCGTGACCCTTCTCCTTCCACATGGGAGACTCTGGGGACATGTAGACCAAACACGACGCCCTGGCTGCCCTGTTGGGTGCCCGGATGCCCTCCTCTCTCCTGCCTCACGCCACCTCTGCCCCCCCATGACCCGGCTGTGCAGCGGCCAGTTCCGCCCCCTCTTCCCGCCCGGCGGCGGTACAGTCCTGTGCACCCGAGATGCTTATGAACACTGTGGGTCAAGAACGCAATGGACACGAAAGAGAAGCATCAGTTGTTTGATTTGTGGTGTCAACTCACCCTTCTGAGAGACCTTCAAAGAAGGGCGTTGAAAGGTATGACTGATAGACACTTCAGTGCTGGGAAGAAAGAGAGGGAGGCAAAGCACAGGACAACCGCACACTCGAGGATTTTATGGCTCAAGCAAAATTTATCTCTGAGCTCCCTGGTGACAAAGGAAGAAAGGGAAAGAGGCTTACTACACGACATCTTCTGGGAGACAGCGATTTGTTTCTTATGGGAAGATTATTCTCAGGGCCAAATGCCTGGTTCGTTCTTGGAGACCTCAGGAATGACTGTTCTCAAGCCGGCCACGTGGAACCCCCTGGACATCACATCGCATTGCAGGCTGCGACAGAAGAAATGCCGTGTGTCCCGCTCCGGGGGATGGAGCCACCCCGCGTGCCCTGGTCCAGACCCCATCTCTGGGTGTGGGGCCCTATCCTGTGAGAGGTTGGTCTGATTACCAGGAAGGCTTTGGGGGTAGGGGTTAATGTCAGCTTTCACAGAGAAGTGCTTTTAATATAACCCTTGGAATATCCCTTCATAAAAGGGCAATCACAGGATGTGGTGGCGCAGGCCTGTAATCCCAGCACTCGGGGAGGCTGAGGCAGGAGGGCTGCAGGCCTGTCTGGAGGCCGGTTGTACTGAACCTCCCTGGCTGTGGGCCCACAAGGGCAGGTGGGCTGTGGGTCACTGCTCCAGGTCAGGAAGTCGAGCCTCTCACTGAAAGACCCTGCTCGGCATGGAGCATGAACGCTGTGATGGCTGCTGTCCTAGCAAAGCCCCACTTTGGGGGGCTCCCCCTCCGCACACAGGGAAGCTCTGTTCCCAGGGGCTGGTGTGCTGCAGAGTGAACCTCGTCCGAGGACCCCAGCTGCGGCCTTTGTCTCTCCCACCCCGCACTCCCGGAGTTCACACTGCAGATCCCTGGCGTCTTCAGACCAACAGCTCCTCAGGTTCTGTGGCTTTGGCTGGAGTTCAGCAGGAGCAGCTTGAGAGGTAAGTCTCAGGGAGGAGGGGAAGGCCTGGTGAGCATGGCGCAGCGGGGTTGCTGTCAGCCCAATGCCCTCGCCCTTGGCACACTGGCCTGCCCATGCTGTTTCCTGACTGTTTTGCCAGATGTGACACTTTTTCTCTGTGAAGGTCAAGGGTGGGTTTGCCACTTCCTGCCACAGGGGGCAGCAGGGGCTCTTCACCCCTCCCGGGATGTGCCCGCTGGTTTTTTCCTGGTTTCATTATCACCCACCACGTGCAGTCCTCCTGCCTCAGCCTCCTGGGTGACTGAACGTTCATTGTGCAGCTGTTGACTGGACTTCCAGCTTGGCTTTGGAGGAGGGAGCCCAGCGGAGCTGTCTGCATCCACTGAGGGATCTGACCTGTAAAGGGGCCCACAAAGTGACCCCTTAGGCGTTGAGCACTGCGTGACTGCTGGGCCCTTTGGCAAGGGAGCAGCTGTCGTCCCATTGCGCAGGAGCACAGCGCTGGCACAAGCCTGGCAGTTGGACTCCGCTTCCGGAGGAGCAGGGGCTGACGATCATGGCGACTTCTGTCCGCACCTCCCTCGCTGGCACTAGGCGACTCCTAGGAGCTGGGGTGTCCCAGCAGCTGTGCTTGGCAGCCAGGGCCTTGGTCCCTGTTAGGTAAAGCTGCTTTGTGTCAGACCTGCGCTGTGAGCGCAGGAGGACAGAAGGCATGAGTGCACGTTCTCGAGGCCGTGCTGTCAGAGCTGCCCGACGCGCCCAGTGCCCCCTCCTCGACTCTGACTCCGCTGAGTGTGCTGTGCCACCTTCGATGCAGCACTCAGGGGGTGCTGAGGCAGGATGATTGCAAGTTTGAGCCCAGCGTGGGCAACTCAACAATTTAGGCTTTGTCTTGAAGGGTGCAAACAAGTAAAGAAACAAAGGGGCTGGGAACATAGCTGAATGCCAACAGTCTGGGGTCTAAGACTAAAGAGATTGATTTCTTTTCCTTTGAACAATCTTAGCTATAAAGATTTCTTCAGAAGGTCACTCTAGATCTCCACGGTTTCCTCGAGAACTTTGGGAGAGAGGTTTGGATCTGGGCCTGGGGCCTGCTGGGAAGGGCCACGCTCCTATTTTCCTATTTCCCGCCCGTGTTTACAGCAGGCTGACAACGTCCTCCGCTGCAGCAGACGTGGGATCCAGGGCTGGAGGAACTCATCCTCCACCCACCTTGGGCGTTTTTTCTGCTCAGTTTCTCCATGGCGTTTCTTGGTCAAGGACTTTTCTCATGAAAAGTGTTTATACCTGCAGCTCCCAGCATCTCTGAAGAGATTTGAGGCAGAGAAGGATCTAAGTATATCCCAGCTTCGCTTTTTCTAGACAGGTTCCACCGGAGATTTAAAAATAATAGCGTGAGACTTGCTTCTGTTGCTGTAAAGTTATCTAGCTTTTGGTTTTATAGTTTTCCGTAAGTCTAGATTTTTTTCTTTTTTGTGTTTTGAGACAGGGCTCAAGGTTTGGAACAGTGGTCGAGGCTGGCCTCAGACTCACTGTGATCCTCCTGCCTCAGCCTCTTAGTGTTGGCTCACAGATGTGCACCACAGTGCCCAGCTCAAGATGCTGTGGCATTAGAGGAGAGTGAGCATCGTAGGTTCCATGAGGACTCAAGATTGGGCTGTTTCAGAGGCTGAGCCTCGGCTGAGGGGAGACAGGGGCAGCTTCAGCCTGCACCCGGCCTGTGTGGGTCTGGAGAGTGACGGTTTGCTCAGGTGAAGTCGTCCCTGAACTTCCTCTCTGAACCTAACCACGGCTGCAGGCGGCGGGGGCTGCTGGGGACCTGCCTGGTGGCCACATCTGTGGTTCCCTCATAACTACCAGCTCACCTAGAAGTACGACTCGGCGGCTTATGGAAGTGAAAGCTGTCGTGGGCACCACCGACGTCTATTTTGGGGCCTCTGACCTGGTTCTCCTGGAGCTGAGCTAAACGGCCAGGCAGGCCTACCCGCTTCCGCGGCATTCTAGCCCGTGTTTGCCCTCAGCTGTGCCAGCGCTAGGTGCCCAACAACTCCAACCTCCATCTGACATAGTCACCTGCTCTGGACGGCAATTTCTGCCTCTCTCCTGCTTCCCTTCCTTTATAGTTTTACGTAGCTTTTGAGACAAGTTCTCACTGGGTAGTTCAAGCTGGCCTTGAATTCTCCATGTAACCCAGAGCATCTTGAACTCACAGCGATCCTCCTGCCTCAGCCTCCTGAGTGCTGACATTACAGGTGTGCACTGCCACGCCTGAAAGATTGGCTTCTGGATATCTTTCAGGAGGCGGTGTTTGCTTCTGTTCAAATGTTCAGACCCTGGCAAAGCCCACGTGAGGCTTTCCCGGCTGAAACAGGGCGTCTCTGAGTGTGCAGCCCTCGGATGGGTGTGCAGGGGTGGCCGGGCAATGGGCTTCGAGACCTGAAGCCGCACAAGTGCCAGCTCTCACGCCGCCCTGTGTCCATGGACGGTTCAGGCCAGGAGCCTCACAGGTAAGTGCTGCTAAACTGACCATGTTGCCCAAACTTTGAAATCATTTCCTAAACTTTTCTAAGTGGTGCTGTTCGCCAGAACCAAATTTTAGAACTTTTAGGGTGAGACTATTTCTTTAATAATGATTTTTGAATTTCTAATATGGAAAAGTGATCTACTTAGATTAAAGCTAATTGGCTTTTTTACAAAGCTTGAAATCATGACTGGTAAATGCAAATGGATGGACACATGCTTTTACATAGAAATGAGACTTTGGCTCATGAATGCAGTAACCAATAAGATATTACAAATGGTTCAATGGAGAGTTTCACATATGCACACATGCATGCTCACACACACACATGTGCACACACACACATACACACACACACGGCCATGGCCACGGAGGTGAACACGCACGGAGAGCAGGCGGGGTCCACAGAGCCACGGCTGGTGCAGCCATGGCGGTCAGGCCTTCACTGAGGCGTGAACAGCTCCGGGAGGAGGAGGGCCGGCACACGCGGTGACCGGTGTGTTCTGGGCCCTCTCTTCCTCTCCTCCTTCTCCTTGCCTCTTTCTTTCCCTCCTTTCTCCCTCCCTTCTCTCTATTCTGTTTTCGTTTTGAGACACGCTCTCTCGGGGTTCGGGCTGTGTGCTCCACACTGAGCTTGACCTGTGCTGCTCCTGCCCAACCTTCGAGACTGTCGCTGGGCGTAGTGTTGTCTTTGGCACATCTCTTCCTTCGTCCTCCCCCTTCCTTTCCTCTCTCCTCTTTCCCTTTCGTGTCTTTCCACTCCCTTCTCTCCCATCACAGACCACAGGACACACCCCACTGTGCCTGCCTTTGTTTGTGGCTTTCACTGAAAAAATGTTGTGTTCCTTTCTTAATTCTAGAGGCAGTGAGTCAAACCATTCGTATTTATTGGTCTCTAAGTAGCTATCATCCCAAAATAAATTGATTCCAACATGTTTACGGCTCTCACTGCATATATCTATAAGTCAACGGCTCCTAATGGAAAAACAATAATGATAAAACATTGCCATATTCCTGCTCTGGACACAGGCTTTGCTGCTGTCTTTATGTCAGGAATGCAATAGCATCACATCCTTGTCGGCGGGAGAACGGAATAAAAAGTATCCTATCAAACCAGCTGCAGCCTGCATCTCCCTCTGATTGAGCGTCACAGGCAGGAGGCTTTTACAGCTTTGTCCCTCCCCCTAGGAGGATGGAACATCTTATAATTTATATTAATTTTAGTTTTATGAAATGATTAGGATAATCAGGTGAGGTAAATATGGAAGGTATTTAAAGTCGTGTCGAGTCCTTTGGCTTTAGAGGAACATACTGCTTGAACTGCTTTCCTTCCGGATGCGGCAGGTGTGTCCCTCGCTGCCCTTGAGCTCCGGTAGGAGAGGGGCTTTCGTGGCCAGGGCCCTGCGACTCTGCTGTGGGACCTGCCCTGCTCTGGCTGCGGGGGCTGTGCCAGGCTGGGCTGTGCCCTCCAGTGGGAACCGTGGGTCTGGCTGGTTGGAGGAGGCCCCTGGGGTGACCTGGGCATTGCACTCCTGCCTGCCCCTCCCTCTCGGCTTCCCTAACCCTGCCGTGCTTCTTGGGCCTGGGGGGCACAGGCCCTAGGCTGAACAGTGACCCCACATCCACCCCTTCTTTAAGCTGTGGGTGTGGGGTGTTATGCCCCCGCAGTGGGAAAGTGAGGAGGGCTCCACAGGCACCGCCACTGCTGTCTTAAGTCCTCTCGTCCTCAGCGTGCTTTCTGCTGGCTTCCTGAGTTCTCTGCAGACACTAGGGGGTCAGCCAACTTCGAGATCCTTCCTTAGCCCCACGGAGCATTTGGGAGGACTATGGTCCTCAGCCAGCTTCCTCTGCCCGATGGTGCCTTGCACACTGCGGGCCCCAAGAAGACCAGGCCTCTCTCCCTCCACACAATGGTCTTGATGGGCATCTGTCCGCTTAATATGACTCAGCCTTTCCCTTCTTCATGGCAGCATAGTACTCCACGTGTACAAAGACCCTCAGACACACAGGCTTGAATACACATGGCTTCTCTCATCTGAGAAATTCCAAACGTGAGCAAATTAAAGACGTAAATAAAAGGTAGATAATGGGGCACAGGGAGTGAAGTCTTTTCCAAATGGGAAGGGACCAAGAGCTGGAGGAGGGAGGGGAGGAGACTTAAAAATTAAGATACGTTATGTGCATGCACGACTCCCCACCATGACTGTGCTCACTGTGCACTGAAAATGTGCTGTGCTAATGAGAGTAAAAGCTAAAAAATAAAATAGCCATTGGGAAAAGGAAAGGCCAGATTTCCGAGGCGCTAGGAGACCAGACAACACCCTGCCTTGGCCTGTGGATGTGGGGCCTGCCTGCTCACTGCACTTCTAGTGAGGGCCAGGTGTGATTTTAACTTTGACATTCCATCATGAAAGCTAGAAACAAAGCCACACCGTGGGCGTGGTCTAGGGAAGCATTTTGGAGTCCGCGGGGTGAGCCGATCAGGGGCTGTGCTGATTGGTGTCCGAGGGAGGCCTCGGAATTGCAAGTGGGATTTGGGTTTGGCCGGTGGGCGGCTGCAGCTGCAACCCAAGTCTGTCTGTGGGGATCTTTCACGGCGAGTGAGAGTTGGTATCGAGCAGGCATGCAGCCATCGTCCGTGAGACCCCAGACAAATGGTCTGCCCACAATTCACGCCGCTGCACACAGTGGCTGTGTGAGCTCCCTAGGCGCAGAGCCAGAGCGGCCAGCCCCTGCTGCTGCTCCGGGCCGGCCCTGGTGTGGTGAGGGTAGATCCAGACATGAGGGAGTCATGGTCACTCTTGTCGTGTCTCTGCCCTCCGCCTTCCCTCAGAACCCGGCACCATCTGGGGCCAGGAAGCAGAACAGAACCCTGTCCGTGCATCTCCTCCCCTCCTTGGGGCCTGAAGTTTCAAGAGGAGAGAGAATAACCAAACCTGGCAAAAGGCAGCATCTCCAGGGCCCAAAGGCCTGGCCAACCAGCCGCCTCTCGTGAGACCGAGCTCAGCCTGAGACCGAGCTCAGCCTGCGGACCAGAGGTGTCTTTCCAGCCTGGTTGGTGGGTCCCGGGAGAGCTGGCTTTCCTCATTTGCACACACGGCTCCTCCGAGGACCTGTGGTTCCGGCTCTGTCTGCAGCCACAAGTGTCCTGGTGTCCTAAAGTGGGGTGTGCTTGGCCTCTGGAAATAACATGTTTTGTTGAGCACAAATGTTGTGCTCCTTGTAAACGAGGCCAGAGAGGCCCTGTGAGTCGTGAGGACTCAGCAGGTTTGCGGGCCCAGGTGGGCAGGGAGGACCGGACCTTGTGACCTGGGGCTGGAGCTGGTAGGCTTGTGCTGGAGGCCAGGGTTGGAGATCACTTCTTCTCCTCCCTGTCTTCCCTCCCCTCCTTTTTCTTTCTCTTCCTTCTCTTTCCTGGAGATTGAACCCAGAGGAGCAGGGAGCTATATACCACCAGTCCTTTTCTATTTTAAAAAATCTTGACACAGGTCTAGCTAAGTTGTTTGCTGCCGAGGCTGGGTTCAAAATGCATCTCTGCTC